>BQNB010066047.1:22592-34712 GCA_026074375.1 Tanacetum coccineum | reverse complement strand
AAGAATATTTCTTGTTAGGAATTAGCCAAGAGTAGATGCTTGGAGTATTGTACCTTTAACCACAATTCCAAGCTATGAGGATCTGGAACCTTTGACAAGGACAGCTGCAAAAGATTTTTTTCGGTCCATTAACTAATACAGCATTAAGAATTCAAATCAACGAATAACTGAGGAACCAAAAATGATGGTCAACGAACTATATCATTTTCAAGGATTCCATATAATGTTTCTTGATTTTATCAGCTGTTATAAAGATTTAGTACTGAGCTTCCAACAATAACAAATGATAACATATAGGTTCCAAATCTTACAATGGAGCTGATCGGTGTGAAAGTGTCCTGTCCTTTAGCAACAGTCCATGGGAGACCTGCAGACTGTCAGTTAAATAAACCAATAAAACGTCAATACTCAATACCAACTCTGCAGATTCATAAACAACAAAAATATCATAATTTAAACAATGTCATTGCCAAAGGAAGGAACAATGCCTCTGCAACTACAGAATCTTAAATCAAATAAATTGAATCAATCTCTTAAATTTAATTAACCATATCATGAGAGTTTTGAAATCTTCACAGTTAAATTGTATGCTTGAAAACTTTTTACTTTTCACCCTTATTGAATATATATACACAATCATGCTAGCCTAAAACTATTATGTTTGACATGCTTATGACAATTTTTAAAAAACAGAAGGCATGGTTTTACATAAGAATCTAGATATCTACAGCAACCCGTCCCACATTAGTAGAAAGTGAGAATTGTGAACCTCTTCTAAATCCCAACCTGTGGGCTATGAATACCTTCCAATTTTCCACCACGGTTTCAAGTCAAAATCCAAAGTTTTCCGACTAGCCTATATCTGTAAATTTGGGGTGTGTTACAATTCAATAAAGCTTAAAAATAACTGCATACCTTTGCAGAAGCCTGGATTTCCCTTGCAGTCATATCCAGCGCAAGTGCATAGCCTGAAATGAAACAAGTTTCCAGCTTTGAGGTCAAGTCTATGTTCTTATAAAAATCATCCTTTTTGTTTGTTCTTTTTTTCTGTGACAAATCATTTTTGAGGACGAACTCAGTGAACTCCCAACAATCAATCTCAAGTATTTACGAGAGGTATAAACAAGCATCAATACACATCCATTCCCAGCTGGTCTAAAATAAAGCACAGGTTTAAAAAACCAATAGCTTTTTCCACGCCTTTCTTTTCATACTCAGCTCCAAACAACGGAGCAATTTCCATGTTCATTACTATCAAACTCGAAGCTCTGAACAAAATGAAATTGGAAATAGCTAGTGCTTGATTGGTGGAGAAAGTGTCATTAAAACCTAACTGATTATACAAATATAGTGAACCCTAAGTTCAAAATCTTCCTCATATCTAAAATTTACCAGCTTGTTCTTACAATTTACATTAGGCCATGTGTAACTTCCTCTATTTCCATACCTGTATGAGAATTGCTTTAATAACTTAGATGATGAACTCATTAAACTCTTATAAGTTTCCTAAGTAACTGCTCAATGTTAGAGACGTAAGATGCATTGAACTACACAACAATACAAACTAACAATTGCAAGCCTAAAGTCCATCTATCATATCCTAAGACGATGTTTGGTATTGCATTTCCACTAACAAGAAGCAGTAGCAAAACCACATGATTCAGTAACATAGTATTTGTATTTAATTCTGTTGTATGATATACAATAATATTATTTTAAGTGTTTGGCTCAGTTTATTGGCATAACAAGTAAATTGACCAAAAAGTAGCAGTTGCGGTTATATCCAAAAGCAGTAACAATTTTAAACCTAAAACCATGGTTCTAAAAGGCGCGTCATGGCGGCGCCAAGGCGTCGCTAAGGCGTGAGGCGTGACCTCCACGTTACGAAATAGGCCAAGGAGTCACCTCTATGCGTGGCGTGAGATGAGGCGTGAAAATGTGCGCTATTGCGTGAGGCGTGGCAGTTTTTTATATTCAACTCCCAAAAAAAATATTACATGTAATGATAGTTTCTTAACTTTATTCATTATGTACAACGCTTTTTGTAAACTCTATATATATGAAATATGATATAAATATATAAATATTTCCATATTTTGTGCCGCCTTAAGCCACGCCTTAAAAATGCAAAGGCTTCGTCACAGCCGCTAAGGCGTGAGGCTTGGTCATGCCGCCACGCCAGTCCTCACGCTATTTATAACATTGGTTATAAATAACATGAAGCTGTAACAAAGCCACATGTTGCAGGAACATAGTATTTGTATATAAAATCTGTTGTATGATACACAATAATCAGTTATTCAAGTGTTTGGCTCAGATTATTTACTCGCTTAATAAGTAAACTGGCTCAAATTATATTCTAAAATGCTCTATTTTATTAAAACTGAGAAAAAAATGATATTACCTCCAATATAGTCCATAGCAGATGATTCGGGTACATCACGCGCCTTTTTACTAATAACAACAGCCAATTCCACCTCATGATCAAGCGACTCCCACGGGTGAGGCACTTCAATCATTCCTCCATTCGCCAAATAAGACGACGTTGGTTTCATAAACAACACCGGCTCCTTTATTTATTTATTTAATCAGACAAAGTCAGAAATAAAAAAACACGCACTTAATAAGTTGATGGATCAAATGAAATGAACGTACGGACCTTTGGGACGGCGTTACCGAGTTCTTTGGCGTGTGCGGCGTAGTTGCGTCCCACTGCCACGACCTTTGTTCCGATTGTTAGGAGTTTGTCCATGGTGGTGGTGATGATGGTGGGTGTTTTACAAGGTGTGTTGGTCAACGGTTACTGGTAAGTTAGTCAAACTTTGCTTCTGTTTGGGCTTTGAGTTTAGGTGTTTATTTTTAAGGGTTTACTGAAAATCGAAATCAAATCGAACCGAAAAAATAAGTAACCGAACTGGTTTCTAGTTTGAATATGATTTTGACAATTTAAAAAAAAAAAAAAAAACTGAAATATAAAAAACATGCATGCACGCCTTCAATAATTGTATTTTTGCACATATGTTCTAAAAACAACATATATGTTTTAAAAAAACATAGTTGTTCTAAAAAATTTGATAAGAAATTGAAAATACAAAATTTTTCTTTGAAGGTGTGCAACGTATGTTCTTACAATATTGCGGCCGTGTGTAAGGTTTTTGTGAAAGAAGAGGAAGAATTCATGATGATACTGAAAAAATAGGTGGATTCTTACGATTATTGATGATTTTCATGTATTTTTTTGATTTTTAAAAGGCGTGCATGTATGTTTTTGGTGTTTCTGTCAGTTCTCGCACTAAGATTGATTCTGAAAAGAAAGCTCCCCTATATATTTTTTATATATCTATAACCTATATATAATATATAATATATAATATATATAATATATATAATATATAACCTATATATAATATATATATATATATAATATATAATATATAATATATAACATATATATAAAACACGCTTTTGAAAAACTAATCTTGGCCCAAAAAATCAAGAGATTGACACGTGGAAAAGAAAAATAATCAACGGCTGAAAATAGAAAACAAAACCCTCCCATTAATTAACGAAAATCATTAATGCAGACTCTGACACGAAAATCATTAATGATTATAAATATAGAAAAGTTTGAACAGCATTAATGATATTAAATTAAAAACGAAATTCTTTTTGACAAAAAACTGTCTTCACCATCTCTAAACTGAGTCAACAAGTTACTTACAGAAACGTACTTAACCGAAAATCATTAATGATGAAAACTATAAGCAAGTTAGAACAACAATTAATGTTAATAAAAATAAAAAATGAAACTCCTTTTGGACATAAACATTCATCGACCATCTCATTTATTAGTCAACGAAGTAATTACGAAAAGTCTTAACGGAAATCATTAATTATATCAAAATTATTAGCAACTTTTTTGAAAAACATTAATGTTTTCGAGAAAATAACCTAAAACTGGAATCTTTTTGACCTATTCTTTAAAAGATATGATAATCAGTTTTTAATAATAATATAACTTTCAAAGTTAACTATGAAAACTAGAAGGGGGGTATGAACTAGTTTTACCCTTTTTACACATTAAAGTTTTTGAAGTGCGTATTTGTAAAAAAATTATACAGATTTGAATTTATGTGAACTCAAGACTTGGCCAATATGAACAATATAATGTTATCAAAACAATTGATAAATAGCTATAAGTAATGAGGGAGATAATGTAGAGGACAAGAGCGATAAGAGAAGAACAAATCAAACCACAACGCAAGGGATTTATAGTGATTCTGTAACGACACGCAACTCTTCGCCCTTCTCCACTCACCCGAGCACCTATACTCGAGAGTGTATCGTTCCACTATATGTTCAACAAGCTCTCTATATGCGGAGGAAAAACCGTACACAACACGTTGCGGTACACCGATTTACGACACAAAAGCTAAATGTCGAAGTTCTAATCTTAGACTCAAACCTAATCTATCACAAGCACGACTTCAACAAACTTCACACATACTTCTTCACAACTTCTCAAGACTTCCTCACAACTTCACGGCCCTTCACTTAAAAAACCATACATACATATGCCACAACTAACTAACA
This sequence comes from Tanacetum coccineum, assembly GCA_026074375.1. Lineage (NCBI taxonomy): Eukaryota > Viridiplantae > Streptophyta > Magnoliopsida > Asterales > Asteraceae > Tanacetum > Tanacetum coccineum. The sequence continues at coordinate 30,119 of BQNB010066047.1, read as the reverse complement.
CTAACTATGGTAAGAATCACCACGATCTATCTATACTTACAAAGATCGAGTCAAGAATCTAGCTACTACACATAAATTACAAGATTACAAAAAGAAATTACAAGTTAGGTATGGATGTCCATAAGATTGGCAACAACACACAAAGTTGTTAATACTTCGTAACTTGAAGGTATGAAAGTATTCTTCTCTTTCACATTGATGGGAATTTAAAGCTGGATCACTTGAGGAAACTAAACTTTATGATTAAATGATCAAATGATTTTTGATGAGAATGGTGTGGGCTGATTTAAAAACAGAAAGAATGAGTCAAAATGAGTGAGAAAATTATGGGGAAATAGTCCAGCATATTAGAGTACAAACTGGGGAGGCGCGAGTCTACCTAGGGTGGCGGTCCCCCTTAAATTAGTGATGGGCGGTCCCTTAAATTTAAGGGGGCCAGGCCTGAGGATTTAATGGGTGGCCGCCAAAAGACCAAGGGGCTATCCCCAATTACTTTTGATGTAGGGGGGAATTTCTAGAACTTTTACTAGAGCCGTTTTAGACCGATTAAATTTGAAATTATTCAAAATGTTTCATCTATGAGAATAAAACATACTATTTCATAGTATGAAAATGTTTTGAGTAATGTTATAAAAATGTTTACAACACTTTATAAAGAGTGTGAGTTGAATAAAAGACATTTCCATTTGATTCATAAAAAAGCATTAAGCATATTAATTTAATTTATACCTTTAAGTGTGTTATTTTGTTGAAATGAAATTTCCTATTAATTACTTGTTTTACAGTTTAATTTTCAACGTTGTAACGTTTATTATTTATTTTGTGATTGATCAAAAAAACGAAAGATATGAAAACAATATCTTAGTACACAATAGTTTTTAGGATTATATTTTTAATCAACATTATCTCACTAAAGCTTTGAAGTAATTAAAATCAATGATCAAAAGCCTAACCACATCATTATAAATACCAAGGCACACACACGACAATTACACCACTTTTGAGTCAACTTCATCTCATTCTCCAAAAATATCTATATACACCCTCGAGATAAAGATTTGAATTTTCAATTCATGATGTTTGAAATTTATATGTTATTTATAAGTATATAATCAGAAATTTAACTGTAGATCTTACTCTCTCTTTGTAGAGTTAAAGAAAATGGAGATTAATATGACTCACTTTGTTGACCTCGACTCTCCCATGCGTTGATGACTGGGCCAAGATATCGACTTGGCCCGAGTTTTACAGTATTCCTGGAAGACTCGCCCAACAAAGACCTAATGAGGTGTTGTGAGCATAGATGCAGTCTTGAGCAAGATCAGATTGAGTAATCAGTATTTTGGTTGCTCAACTCAAAAATTACTTTAATACAATAAATAATAGAAGGTGTCTTTGTAATCAACAATATGAAAAATATGTTATTCAAATTTCTATATTCTCATGTTTATGTAAATCTGGAGTTTCTAGCTAAGGATACGAACATGAATAAAAAAAAGTATTGTGCCATAGATATACCAATACTCATTGTTTGTGACAAATTTAAGTAAATCTACCCTGCGAGTTCTCTTTTTACTTGCGCCAGGTAGAATAGCGTAGCGAGTTTTCTCTGAACTATTTTAATCTCTTCTCCTCACTATTCTTCTCTCTACTTACTGCTTAACCGACTGAACCAATGTTTGCTATTTTAGTAAGAAGTAATTTAGAAACATGTTTTCAAATAGTTATAAAACTTTTTTCTGCGCACGATAAGTTTAAAAAGATATACAACATATGGAACATGTTTTCAAATGGCAGAGTTGTTTTGTTCATGTTAAAAGTATTCTCAAATATCAACATATAAACAATAAATATAAGAAAGACTAAACCTTAAAAGTATTTGATCATGAAGCTGATGACGACAAACAAGTTGGTGAGGAATTAAAAGATGCATCTACGGATGAGATATCACTTTCAGACGACTTTGATGATAGACCTAATGAATATGATCTTATGGACATAATCATTAATGATGGACCATTGGAAATGAAAGCGACCAAGAAGAATCTGATAGTAAGACAATTATGAATAACGATTATCACTAATTATTTATGTTTATTCAACAAGTTTTGGCTTTCTTTTTAATTAAGTTTCGACTATGGATATGGTTCTTTTAAATATCAAACTGTATTTTGTTTATTGTCTTCCATTTAATCTAAGTTAATGTTATTATCTGCATGTAAAGAATTATTGGGCTGATCTCAAATTGTTTATAATTGTTACAAACAAATGTTCGGCCTTATTAATTAACCTTCACTTTTTATAATCAGTTTTAATGATAATTAACTTTCCAAAGTTATCTACTAAATTTGAAGTAATTAAAATCAATGTCAAAGCCTACCACATTCATTATAAATATCAGGCACACACACACACTTACACTCACTTTTGTTCATCTTCATCTCTTCTCCAAATATCTATATATATACACCTTCGGTAAAGATTTGAATTTTTCAATTCATGGGTGTTTGAATTTTATTGTTATTTTAGTTATATCAGAAACATTAATGTTTCTTTCTCTCTTTGTTGTTAAGAAAATGGAGATTAATATGACTCAGTTGTGTGACCTCGATCCTATGCTTGATGATGCCAAGATACTGACCCGTGTGATCAGTATTTGGAAGTCTCATCCCAAACAAAGACCCTAATTAGTGAGTGAGCTTAGATGCATTTTGCAATCAGAGGTAATTCGCTTTTGGTTGCTAACTAAATATTACTTTAATACATATAATAATAGATGGTGTTTGTAATCAGCAGTATGAATAATGTTTTAATTTATATTCATGTTTATGTAATTCCTGATTTTATAGCTAAGGATATGCTGGAATATAAAAATAATAGTGCCTAATAATACCAATAACATTATGTGACAAAGAACTATGGATGGAGAGTTTTTTTTATTGGTGGTAAGAGAGAGTAGATGATCATTTTAATTTACTAAATTTATCAGCTTACCGATCTTGAACATGTTTGATATTTGTAAGAGAATTATGAAACATGTTTCAAATAAGTAAAAAAAGTTAAAAAACTTTTTTTTTTGCAATTAGTTTTAAACAGAATAACAACTAGTATGGAACAGTTTTTCAATGCAGAGTTTATGTTTTGTTCATGCAAAAGTATTCTCAAATATCAACATATCAAACAAAAAAAGTAAGAAAAGACTAAACCTAAAAGTATTTGATCATAAGCTGAATGAGACGATACACAATTGGTGAGGAATTAAAAGATCAATCACGATGAGATACCGTTTTCATTCGAGACGACTTTTGATGAAGACCTAATGTATATGATCTTATGGCCAATTTCATCTAATGATGGCCCTTTGGGGGAAAATGAGCGAAACAAGATGAGTCTGATAGTGAGACATTGAAACGAGTATCACTAATATTTATGTTTATATTCAACAAGTTTGGCTTTCCGTTTTAATTAAGTTTCGACTATGGATATGGTTCTTTTAAATATCAAACTGTATTTTGTTTATTACCTTCCATTTAATCTAAGTTAATGTTATTATCTGCATGTAAAGAATTATTTTACCTTCCTAACTTGTTGTTACCGCCAAATATTGCAAAAATAATTTCCTTACTTTCCACGTCATTAATTTTTTCCATGTGGAGTTGACTTTTGTTGACTTTTCCACCTCACCCATCTTCATCCTTCTTCCTCCATTATCATTAACAGGAATTTTTTTTTTCTTGAAATCATTTCTCTACCAAACGCATTACCTCATCAAAATCAAATATATATAAATAATATATATATATATATAGTATAATCTATAATATAGTAATATAGTATAATATAAGTATGGATCGAGTGATAAGTAAATGCAAAATAAGACAATGGTGAAAGCGACTAAAACCACACTTTTTTGAGATGCAACGACTTTTTTATTAGATGCATTTCTATTCATCTAGATGCACTAATTTTTGGAGTTTTGAAAGTTAGATTTGATGTGTAGATGGTGCAAACTTGTATATTTCATGGATATTGGACATGTAGAGAATCAAAAAACAAGAAAAATCAAATATGCATATAATATACTATAAGCAACATAATTAAAAGAAAAGCTAGAAACACATATGATGCATTATTAATGGATCTAAGAATTATAGAGATGCCCCATCCTAATTTAAATCGATGCATCTCGGATATGCGATTAAAGTTACTTCCTTATCATTCATATTTTTAAGAAAACTTCTCATTAGAATCCTAAACTCTCTATATATATATATATATATATATATATATATATATATATATATATATATATATATATATATATAATACAAACTTGATTCACCATCAAAAACAACAAATCTATTAAAAACCTATTTCATCACCAAAAACAAAAAATCATATGCAAACTTACAGATCAAAAACAAAACATAACATATCCATAAAAAAATTTAACATCAAAACCCACTTTAACAACACAAATCAACCTACAAGAAACGAATCATATGAAAACTTGCGGCTCGATCTCAGTTTGGTTTAATCAGAGCGGTATGTGTATATTCATCACATTTTAAACCCACTTGTTCAAATCTCATTTAATAAGTCATACCCTTCTTCTAATCTACCACATGTACAATACATATTAACCAAGATATTATATGATACAATATCAACCTCAATACCCTTTTCAACTGTTAACTCAAAGCACTTATATGCTTCCTTTAATCACCGAGCTCTTTGAGGGCCATTCTTGTAGCCTGCAACCGTCCCGATTTACACAACCCGTCGATCAATATATTGTATGTTATCAACTGAGGAACAAACCCGTGCCGTTTTTATATGTCGGAAAGGTCTAGGGTAAGTTTGTTTGTTGTATATTCAAGATCAATGAAGGGTTTGGTTGGATCTTTAAAAATCTATGATTATGTAACAAACCCTAGATCTTATTTGTTGTTCTTTTTGTTTTTAATTTAAGATCTTTGAGAAAGATGGGTTTTTTTATTGTGGTATCTGTAACACCCCTAAAAATCACAACAACGCAGCGGAATACCACTTTGGGGTGCTACTTCATAACACACAGCGCTAGATACAAGAGAACGACCTCTAGATGTCGTTTGTAAAACAATCTCGTTGATTTTTTGAAATCAAAATAATAGTTGTCCCATAATTGCATCACCATGAAAAAAACTTGAATGTAAAGACTCCAATGTTAGTGTTTAATAATTTTTAATGGGGTGGGGATTAAGCGTTTATCGGTTTTTTATAATATGTTTATTTATCGGTTATTTAATTTTAAAATGTATTATTATAATAATAAAATTAATAAAGAATAAATTATAATGTAAGTTATTAATAAAATATTGTATGAGGTATTTAAATTAAATATATTAATGGGTTTTGGGGTAATGGGGTTTATTTTAATTTAATTTATTATTTTAAATTTATTTGGTATATTTTAATATTTAGTAAATTTTAAAAAAAAATAGTTAATATAAATTTTAAAAATTTAAAAATTTAAAAAAAATAATATTTTACATATAGTATTATTTTATAAAAAGAATAATAAAATTATTTAAAAATAGTTAAATTAATATAAAAATAATTAAATAATTTATAATTTTAAATATAAAAAAAAAAAAAAATATAAATTTTTAAATTATTAAGGTTAAAAAAAAAAATAAATTTAAAATGTATTTAAAATAACTTATAATAAATGGTTTATATTTATAAGTAAAATAAAAAAAAGATTTGGGCAGTGGTGGTTTTTACAGGGATTATAATAGTGAGGTTGTGAATATGTGAAAAAAAATCAAAATTCAATAAAACCGGTAAAAATAAGTGACGTGTCAGTTTTTAGTTCTTGGTTACCGTTTAAAAACGGTCACATTTGAGAACGTTTGTAACTTTTGCACAAAATGTAATGTTTGAAATGTAATAATGATACTAAAATCACCATTTTGGTAATATGTGGAAAATTTGAAAAGTACATTAATAATTTATGACTTTAACCCAATTTAAAAACACTCTCACTCTATTCTCTCGTAAAGAGCCGCTTTTGAGTTTTGAGTAGTGTATGGTTCTCTATGATTATTTGTTACTCGTAATTGTTACGGAGTACTTATTAGGTTAAATTATCTCTTTGTTTCATAATAGATGCGATGTTGCTATTTTGTGATATGTGAAAATAATTGTTTATTTTGTATTTCAATCAATGAAAAGAGATTTTAGCGGATAGAGATGATATTTGATTAGTAAAGACATGTACTTAATGAAATTTACTGAATTTTATTCATTTTGAAAGTGAACACTTAATTACTATTAGACGAAGAGAATAATATTTTACTTAGTTTTAACTTTTGGGTTTTACTAATAACAATTATTAGAGTTGTGGTTAAGAGAATAAGTTCTATTACAAAGTACTTTAATCAAAACAACAAATACGTTGTTTATGTGACAAAATTACTAAAATAATACTAAAGTCTTTTTGTTATTGAGAAATATTTGAAATGGCTAGAAATATGACTAATTTAATGACCGAATGTTCATGAGGTTGTTCCTTTGGCTTGTGAAAAGTGATCCTTTAACCGTAACGAATAAAATGTTGTCACACATGTAATTAAATTATGTGTCCTAATTATTTCTCTTTAGAGAAATGATTTATCCTCCTACAATTTGTTTCTACTTATCTTTCTACTCGCAGAATGCTGATATGCGACATAACTGACGGTTTAGATGCAGAGAGAGAATAAGTGGAGAAAAAACATATTTTATATTTGTGTGTGTAGGAGGATAAATATGAATAAGAAGTAGCATGATATAGCAAAGCTCTTCTCTTTATTGTTTGCTTGTTTGATATTATTAATTTGGAAGTGTTTATAAGCTTAGGTTCGGTCTATGAAATAATGTCACGTTCGTAAATTTATAAGTTGAAAAAACAGCTTTTGTAAGTTCAAAATAAGCTCATAAGACGACAATATAAGCTAATCCATAAATCCTTATTACACTTATTTTTTGAATTTGCTAATCTAACTATTTTGGACAACACAACAATTTAAATCGACAATCTCAAAGTTAACATGCTAAATTAATACCGACAAGAAAGTGTAGAATTATATCATTCCCAATAATCAATAATGAGTACAATGTCAATATAAATACATGTAAACTGATAACAATGTGGGCTAAGCCCGATAACAATAATATGGACGGGCCTAGTGCTAATATCGTCTAACAGCCCCCCGCAGTCGGAGCGGGAGATGGACGGACGCTGAATTAACATTTCTTAATTTCAGGACATTTTACGACTCCTATTATTCGTCACTATTTATTTTGGTCCGATACGTGTTTACTTTTAAATTAACTTTTAAGCCAAATCGCGACTAGAAATAATCATTTAATGTAAATGGTCGTCAAATAAATTAAGGTTTACATCAACCAAGTAATAAATAATTATTAACTTTGCGTATTTTATTTTTATTGGTCACGTAAAAGGGTTACGTTTCGCAATAAAATACATTTGGACACACCCCG
>BQNB010066046.1:23979-34712 GCA_026074375.1 Tanacetum coccineum | reverse complement strand
ATGAATTAAAAACAGATTTAATCTAAAAATATTATAAAATATATTAAACTAATTTATAAAAATCTGGAAAAATTAAAAAAAGTACTTTTATCTATTTTAAACTTAAGAAAAATAAAATGGGTTTACCAGCTTATTTGAATAAGCTGTAAATAAGCAAATAAGCTAAAACCGAAAATGAGTATAAGAAATAAATGAAATGAACCTATAACGAAAAAGTGCCAAGGGCGCAGATGGTTGAGGAGTGTGTGTTAAAGTGTTGGGCTGTTAAGGTTGAGGTTCCAGGTTCGAGCCTGGGACTTCCCTATACGGTCTAGCATTTTTGTTTTTTATTTTCTTTTTGAAAAAGCTATAAAATAAGCAAAACTTAAGAACTTAAATAAACACAGAATCCATCTGCATTAATATCTGTCACGGCTCCCATCCTAGCCTCATACCTTAGGACCTGAAATTATACATGCTAAAAGTCAACACAAAGGTTGAGTGAATCCATAGGTTTATCGGTAAAAGAGTGGACCACAAGATTTAGGTAATACTAGACTATGAAACAGATTCAATAGTCCAAACCAGGTATTATTGCACTAAGCTCATGACCCCGAAACCTTAACAAGATTTGTGCCCCAAATAATATAGGATGCTGCCAAACAACCTAAAAGTTCTCCCAATGTTAAATGCACCATGGTCAACTTGTGACCAGAAATTCAAGGTGGGGATTGTCAGCCCCGATAGATCTATCCACAACACTCGCGTTTACAACAATAGTAATTAACGGTTCATGATTGGTAGGGAGTTAATTGGCAATATGGTAACTTAGGCAATAATATTCATGCAATAATTTGGATAGCATACAATTTAAAACACTTGTGTCCGTAGTAAAACAAGTATGTAATTTCACCCCATAGAGTTTGCAAAACAAGTAGATGGAAAATGGGCTATGAACTCACCTCGGAAGTGAAGTAAAGAATAAGTCGAGTGAATGACTGAAAACGGGTCACCGAAGTATCCGAAAGCAACCTAAGTAAATATGGGTCGTATGAGTACTAAGTACTTATAACATATATAATTCTATATAGATATATCACCATCTAATCATCTTAGTGAAATCATATTTATAAAGTAAAAACGTTTATAAATATCTCTTTAGTAAAAACTAAATATTTCTTTAGTGAAAACGGCGCAATTTCTTCGTTGTAAGTCCATTTCTTATGTTTCTTATGTCCATGCTTTCATGTTAAGACGAGTTATCAAAATATTACATTTTCATATTTTCAACCTACTTGTGAACAGTACTTTTTACTGTTCATGGAGTTTTATAAAATTATTTTTATAAAACTATTCATCGTAAACTCGTAAACGTCGTATTTTATTCATTAACTTTTGAACAGTACTTTTTACTATGTACATACTTATTTGTTCATTAACATTCATAAGTATATATTTTAGATAACTTGTTTATATAAGCTTTTTATACTTCAACCATACTTGTACATCACTTATACATCCATTATAACATGATAATAACAACTCTTTAACATATGTGAAAGTGTATAAAACCATGATGACAAGTAAAAATCCATTTTACAAGTTAAAACATTTCCTAAATGGTGATTAACTACATAGAACATATATATGCATAAATCATAAAAGTAAAGATATTAAGAGTTTTAGATGACCTTAATATGATGTAATATGATTAACAACAAAGTCTAAACTCTTGTTTAGAAACCAAACCCTAGCTTTCACAAAAAAGAAACCCTAAAACCAAAGCAAACCCTAATCTTCCTTTTTCTTGCTTTAATCCTTGCAAACCTTAAACCAACCCTTCTAAACACCTTGGTATATCTTAGATATGATGTAAGAGTGCTTGTATAAGTGGTAAAATAAATTGTAATCCAATGTTTTTGTGTGAGATTTGAGTTGAGCCGTGGCTAGGAGAGGAGACAGAGAGAGAAATGAGTTTGATTTTGCTTAAGGAAAGTGTTGTGTATGTTCTTCCACTAGTGCAAGCCTTATATAGCCTAAGACTTAGTCAAGAGACATAATGAGGGAATTAAGGGAAGTCTTGGTCAAAAGACATAAGGTTTAATGAGTTGGAATGGTACAAGACTTTAGCTAGAGAAATGTGAGCTCTTGGTTCCCCAAAATGGAAATCATCCCATGATTTCAAGCAAATGTGAGCTCTTGGTACAAGACTTTATCTTTGCATCCTCATAACCAAATCCGGCCCTATAGACATATATGCGTAATTCAAGCAAGTGTCTGAAACAACTTAGTAGCGGGTTTCAAGAATCAATTTGATGAAGGCCATATTGTTATTTTGCAAACAATAAGACTTGGAGGTTCAACTCTATCCGTGTTTGTTGTGCTGCAAACCCACATGCGCCCCAATTTTTCTAGGAACACTATTATAAAAAAAGTACATGCTTAATCAGTTATACCTTGACATTTTTGTTGTAGCCATTGGACAATATGGTATGCATTCAACATGGATCTGTTTTTTTCAGTAGACATGACTGAGCAAGTAATTGCATGTGGCGAGTTGGACAACTTTGATCACAATGGAAAACCTGGGAAGCAGAAACCTTTGGTGCTAACTAACATCGAGTAAGTAATTTTCCAGATCTAATGCAGACTTACATATCATGTTTGCATGTTAACAAAATGAATCTCAGTTTATGTTGTTTTTTAAATCTGTATATTTCATCCAATATGCTTGGTATAGTAGCCCGACTTTTTATCATAGCAAATGAATCTCAGTTAGTTCTGTTGTTGTTATCAAACAAAGAGTGTAAGACGTGTTCGATACGTCATTCAATTAAATGTTACACAAGGAAGGGATGCATTTGAATCGTCTTGCAAAAGAGAGGGAGTCATTGATTTGACCAAATCAAAACTGTTAGCCCACAATCTTAAGACACTGCCTTATGTTTGCTTTTTATTTGTTATTGTACCAGCACATAAACTGAGGGTAAGGATGATAAGCTATGAGACCACGATTCAAAGAGAGGCAGAGGAGGACAGTTAAACAAATTTTTTTATGGATGGATGATAATGTGTGTGCTCATTATCTTCTAAAGGTTTAGTATCACGCATAATGCAATCTTCTTTAGTCTTCAATTGTAATAATTTTTTACTAAAATTCAATGAAACTTTCCTGTTTTTATTCTCACAAATTGGCACAAATTGCTTTAGAGGATGCAAAATGTGTGGTCTGAAGTTGTTTTAGTTTCGTAACAGCCCGCGTATTGCTGCGTGAATGTTGTGTCAAAGCTTAAGTCTTCATGTTGATGTGGGTTATGTTGCAATTGAAATTTAACCTTAAAAGTGCAGAGCTTTGATTCAGCATTGGGATTCTATTCCAAAGATTGGGGAGTAAGTTTACTGGTTGGTGCAAAATGCATACTTCAGCGCAAATAAATACATATCTACAAATCTCAGAGGTAGCATGATCATGTTTATACCATTTCTGAACATTTGGCCTAAGTTGAAGCTGATTAAGTTTTTTTTAGGTTCTTAATAACCATGTTTTAAAATTGAGTCGTGTAAAACGAATCATGGGGGTAGGTTAGAGTTTTTAGTTGTTGTTATTGGCGATAATAACCGTTGAACCCTTCATTAGTGAATAATAGGCACACTTGGAGTAGGACTAACACTTATAATAACAAGCGTTTATCCAAATGTGTAGAAACTTTTTGTTCAATTTCTTATATCATACCCTGCCTGCAGAATTATTACAATGTCTTCCTGAGTGATGAATCGACTAATTAGGAATCCAAAGGAAGGACACACATTGGCATCCTATTAGCATTGATGGTAAACTATGAGTAAAGAATGATAGAACCCATTTTTGCTTATCAAATATAATTTACAACAACAAGGTGGAACTTTCGGCAATATATTTATAGATGGGTTTGTTTTAGTTAAAATCTTTATGTCTAATGGGTCAAGTATGTAAAATTGAATGATTTAATTTAAAAAGGGTGGGGTCAAAATTTTATTTAACTTTTATTTACTTAATTGACCCATGACACCATTCACTTTTTTTTAGTTCAGCTTATTTTACCAATCTTTTTTTGGGATTTAGAGTGGGAGCTATCACGATCTATATTTCAATGGGCTCAAACTACTGTTAGAGTTGATGATTTCTTGGTCAGAAAGTTATGTTTTAATGGTTTAACCGATTTTTGACCCGTGACATGTGTGACCTTTTGTTTGTTGCTTCCTGTAACATGTGGTAACCAAACAAAATCAACCCATTTGTAGATGAATGGCTTGAAGTTGATCATTTAGTTTTGTTATATGAATGTAATTTAATACGAGTATATGTTATGTGTATATTTCGACCCCAACGGACGACAACAAAAAGAGGAATTATTCACTCCGATGTTAGAATATGGCAGAATTTCTACTAATAATATGAGCGAAATTGAGGACGTGATAATCACTATCCTTAAAGAATATTAGCCCCCACTATTTACGCTGGTGGGATTCGTGACTAATTTCTTCCTAGGATTCGACCTTAAAAATAGAACTTTATGCAGCGTACATAAAATTCACATGAACATCTAATGTATGTATTTCGTATGTATTGGATTGAGTGTTTTTGAATGAATAAAAACTGTAGAAAGATGGCCATATTTATAGGGAAACTCGTGACCATTCGAATAGTCACAATGGTTCACAAAAAGGTGCAATTAGCGACAGTTTAGCGACGGTTTAGCAACAGAAAAAACCGTCACTAATCTATATCGTTTCAAACAGTCGCGATGGTTTATCAAAGACACCCTTTTAACCCATTTAACCGCCAGCATTTTGAATTGGTGCATCTTTTCAATAATAATTCCTAATTAGCAACGGTTTTATGACAGAATAATTGTCACAAAAACTGTCACTAATATCCATTTATAATTAAACATTACTTCATTCATCCAATTGGTGAGATACATACAATACACGTTTGTTAATGAAAAACCCACAAGTTCCAACAATCCCCCACTTGGGTTTTATTAACAATATACAACATATTATGCGTAAATTAAGGTAGCTTTCGCCTTGAACCTTAACATAGTGTATATCCTTCAAATAACCTAACAGAATCAATGGCGGCTTTATAGCATTTGAGCCATGATTCTTAGTGTTAAACTCGGAAAGATAACACACATAATATGTTATGTGATGTTCATAACATGGTAGCACTATTATGACCATGTGTTAATCCCAGTTTCATGGATATCTCTAAAAGTAACTCACCTTTGTAGGAGCGGCACCACTCCTTATATCCACATAGGTGAAGCCCTTTAGTTACCGAAGGTACTTCATTAAGAGTATAAATACTCACCCTAAAAGAATTACTCACTATTTAGCAATTAAACTAAGCTAGTGTCCAGTTGGTAATCAATAACTTGTTTTTACCACATTGAACCTTTAAGTAGATTTTAGTCTAAGTAAAGGTTGGGTTCCCATTATTGCCAACTATTCAATGGGTTTCAAACCCATCTCTCTTGTAGTTCCAAAGACTATTTCTTTTGGAAGACCTTTTGTAAATGGATCTGCAAGATTCTTACAAGAGCGTATATATTCAATAAATATTATCCCACTAGATATTAACTCCTTGATATAGGCATGTCTAAGGCTAATGTGTCTAGACTTTCCATTATAAACCTTATTATATGCCCTTGATAGTGTTGACTGGCTATCACAATGTAAGGAAATGGCTGGCATTGATTGTGGCCACAACTCTATATCTAACAACATATTTCTAAGCCATTCTGCTTCTTTACCCGCGGCTGCAAGTGCTAAAAACTCAGCCTCCATGGTGGAATGTGTAATGCATGTTTGTTTCTTTGAACCCCAACAAACAGCCCCACCACCAAGTGTAAAAATCCAACCAGTTGTGGATTTACTATCACTACTGCCAATTATCCTACTAGCATATGAGTATCCTTCAAGTACAGCAGGAAAACGAACATAAAACAAAGCTAATTGTCTAGTTCTTTTAAGATAACTAAAAACTCTTCCTATTGCTTTCCAATGATCCTGACTTGGATTACTCGTATATCTTGACAGTTTGCAAACATCATATACAATATCATGTCTAGTACAATGTGTAGCATACATTAAACAACCTATTGCACTTGCATATTCAATTTGAGCAACAGCTCTTCCATTATTCTCAAGCAGTTTACAAGATGACTCATATGGGGTGTTTGCTTCCTCTATATTCAAGTGTTGAAACTTGTCTATAATCTTATCAATGTAATGACATTGATTTAATGCATAACCCCCACTATGCCTTTTAACCTTTATCCCTAATATAGTATCAACCTCATTCATGTCTTTCATTTGAAAGCATGAAGACAGAAACTTTTTAGTTTCATTGATACGTTCCATATTGGTTTCAACAATGAGTATATCATCTACATAAAGGCATAAAACGACACCATAATCTTTTGTAAACTTAGAATAAATACATCTATCAGATGAATTATGGGTAAAACCATTGTATAGACTTATCAAATTTATCATGCCATTGTTTAGGTGCTTGTTTTAACCCATATAAAGATTTCTTTAATTTGCAAACTTTATTCTCATGACCAGGCAACACAAACCCTTCAGGTTGTTTCATATAGACTTCTTCATCTAAGTCACCATTTAAAAATGCAGTTTTAACATCCATTTGATGTATAGGCAAATTATAAATTGAAGCTAATGCAAAGAGCACCCTAATCGAAGTGATTCTAGCTACCGGTGCATATGTATCAAAGTAATCAACTCCTTGTCTTTGACTAAAGCCTTGAATTACCAACCTAGCTTTAAAAGTTTGAATGGATCCATCTGTATGGTATTTAATTCTAAATACCCATCTACACCCAATTGCTTTGGAACCTGGAGGTAAATCTGAAAGTTTCCAAGTATTATTAGATACTAGAGAATCTATTTCATCATCAATTGCCTCCTTCTAAAATGCAGAATTCCTAGAGGTGATAGCCTCTTTATAAGTTTTAGGTGCATCATCTACATTAAGTAGAACTGGTATTTTATTAATAACATTATTCTTATTATCACCTTCAACAAGGAAGATAATAGCTTGAGAATCAATAAAATCAGGATCCAAGTTTCTTTCCTTTCTAGCCCTTTCACTTCTTCTAGGTGCACTAGAAGATTCTGCCATATTTCTCTTATTAAAAGAGTTTAAATCTGGACTAGAAATATCTTGTGGGATTTGAGTCACAATTTCATTTGTACTTGTTGAATCATGAAGAAATTTATTCTCAAATAAATCTACATCTCTTGATTCAACAATAACATTTAAATCTAAATCTAAACAACGATAAGATTTAGAATCTTTTGCATATCCCACAAATACACTTTTTAAGCCTCTAGGTCCTAATTTAGAAGTATTAGGTAAAGGAACCTTGTGATAGGCTAAACAACCCCATACTCTAAAATAACTAATATTAGGCTTTCTACCCTTCCAGATTTCATAAGGAGATACTTTTAGTTTCTTTGCAATTATTCTATTACTTACATGACATGCTATAAGCAAGGCTTCACCCCACAAATTCTTTGGCAAATTTGCACTGACTAACATAGCATTAATCATATCTTGCGAAACTCTATTCTTCCTCTCAGCAACACCATTCTGTTGAGGTGTATATGGTGTTGTTCTTTGATGAATCAAACCTTATGATTCACAATAGGAAGAAAATTCGGTGGAAAAATATTCACCACCTCTATCACTTCTTAGAATTTGTATCTTTTTGCCTCTTTGATTTTCTACTTCAGCCTTATAAATTTTAAAAATTTCGAAGGCCTGATCTTTTTATTTCAACAAATAAACATAGGTATATCTAGAGCAATCATCAATGAAAGTTATGAAATACCTATCTCCTCCTCTAGTTAATTGTCCATTCAATTCACATATATCAGAATGTACTAACTCTAAAATTTCAGATTGTCTATCCACCTTAGGAAAAGGTTTTCTTTTCATTTTTGCTTGAACACATATTTGACATTTATCTTTATGTTTACCACTATAGGATATAATGCCTTGTTTTAACATATCTTTCATAGTCTTATAATTTATGTGTCCTAAACGATTATGCCATAAATTGAAAGTAGAGCATTCAATATTAAAACTAGAAATAAAATTGCAATCAGGCAAATAAGCAGAACTAGTAATTTTATTGATATTGAGTTTGAACATGCCATCACAAGCATACGCTTTTCCTACAAATACATTGGCTTTGGACATAATCACTTTGTCCGATTCTATCACAGCCTTAACCCCACTTTTACAAAGTTTAAAACAAGAAACAATATTCTTCACTACAACAAAACAGGCCTAATGCAACAGTCAAAATCCGTTGCAAAAGACTATTTGCAACGGATATGCAACAGATTTCGACTATTGCAAAAAGGCTCCATGCAAATTTAATTTGCAACAGAATTGCAACGTGCAGAAAACTTTTGCCACCGTTTTGCAACGTAAGATAATTCGTTGGAACTATAAGAATTTTTTGCAACGAACACAAAATTTGCAACAGTCAAACTTGTTACTCATTTTGCAACGGTAACTTTTGCAACAGTGACTTTTGCAACTGTTTTGGTTATGGATTTTGCAACAGTATCTTTTGCAACCGCGACTTTTGCAACTGTTTTTGCAGCAGTGATATTTTGCAACAGATTTCTTTCGACACAAAATCAATTAATAAATTTCGATAATTCAGCTGCAATTCTATTTCAAAACCTGTAGATTTTTTCTGCCCATATTATTCCAGTTTTAATTTGTACTTACTATACGACAATTTAAAACCAAATATCTTCAAAAATGAAAATCAAATCAAAAATAGTTATCAATCAAATCCCCAAAATGTCAAAATACCATAACGTCATCAGAAGTTTTCTATCTAACTAATTGTTACATGTTACAGAGTTATAGACTAAAAGAGTATCAAAAGTTGTACCAAAGGCAAAGTATTGCAAACATGTAAGCAATCTTTGCATTCGCTTCTTTCACCATTTCTTCATCCATTGTCAACGCATGAGACTTGAGGTTTTCTTCATATTGCATTTGGTTTTCTTTAGGTTTCTCTAAAAGGTCTATGTCACGTGCTCTCCCTTGCTTCAGCTCTTCGGACTTTCGCAATACTTCAATCTAGAAAATAGCATATTTAAACCAGTATAAGTATAAATACCCTATACAACCTATTCAAAAATAATAACAGCCCACAACCTGTTACAACCCATAAGAACCTTTTTTTGGAAATGTTTCTGCACAAGAATTATAACAACGTAAGGACACTTACAATATGTTCATTTTACCTCTCTTATTAACCCATACCAACTCATTCACATATGCCCCTAATAAGGTCGACCCTCCTTACCCATCTAACCCGCATACCCCATTTGACCCATATGTACCCATCTGACCCGCATGTACCATATGAATCGCCTAACTGATCCACCTACTTCAGTAGATGCATATGTAGTCGACTGTTGACCCAACAACGGCCTTGATGATTTGAGTGTATGAGTGAAAGTAACATCTGATTTTTTTTTAAATGTGTCTGCCTGTCTTTCTAGCGGCCTTCAGCATACCATTGGATCGTCTTGTTGCGACTTGCATAAAACATTTTTTATATAAGTTCATCTCTGTACATAAAACATACAAAGTGTTTTATTAGGGGGTGCTTAAATTTACAAACATAAGAGTTTATAGGGACATACATTAAAACGCAACCACATCTGGTCCTTCATCTCTCGTGGGACAACGACTCATGTTGGCTATGGTTCGATAAATCTGAACTGCAGAATTTTTGTGATGGAACGAACAATGATTGGCTGGTCGTTAAACCTACAAAATAGGGACAAATGATACAAGATAAATATTAGTGCTATAAGCACAAATGGATTGCTAAACTGTTATGCTTATAGTATTGTATGTCAAAAAATGACCAAGCTTGTCATGTGAATGAAGTTTAACTACTATAAGCACAAATATCCAACTGTTAACATATCTAACAACTATCAAAGGCTTAGTACTTGCTATGTAAACCACAAGATATCAGAAATTTTTCACAAACATCGTCTCGAAATTATTTTTTTCCTACTTATGGTTAGTGTGCCTTCTAGAGATTAAAATGTAAGTGAAACTCACGAAATAAACCAACTCTTATGAAATATAAAGGAACAACATGAATCGGCATACTACTAGTACCCTTTCATCTCAATTGTAAAGAGAATAGGTATTATACCATCAAAATACACTTAGGATAACTCATTTATAATGATAAATCTTTAAAATAACATGGGTTAACAACATCAACTGTTATGCTCTTCAAATTATATCTTGTGATTAACAATTTCTTTTCTTATGCAGTAAATCATTTTTGTTTTAATACAAGTGCATCAATTAAACTGTCTAAACATCAAACATATATTCAAGAACTAAGGTACATTATCACATATCTACAATTAACTTGCTACTTTTAAAACACTAAAAAGTGATAATCACATTGTTATTTACTATTAGCAATCCATTACGCCCACATATATATGATTATAGATTATTAGCCCACTCGTAAGGATATACCAAAATATCAATTAATAACTAAATACAAACTACTACCCAGACTCATCTTTCCTGTATATATACGTAAATTTCAATTTAAGTTAGCTAACAAATTTAAGCATAATTACACTATATTTTAAACAAGAATTACCAGAAGAATAGA
>BQNB010066046.1:0-23473 GCA_026074375.1 Tanacetum coccineum | reverse complement strand
TGGTATCATAGGGATTCGGAATTATCCTAACCGATTTTAATAAGTAAAGCATATCCCTTATTTGATTAGGTTATCCTTTCTTAAAGATAACTTGTGAAAATACTGCGGCCACGGACAACGTGCTGATTTCCACGACCCGTAGGTCAAGGAGGCCGTGACCGCGATGATGCGTGGGCCGGAGGCCCTTTATCGGCTACTAAGCCCATAATAGTACGAGTGGGTCGGGCCAATCCATACTATACGTCATCATGTCCTCCCAGTCTAGGAGTCGTGGTCTGGACCGTAGTCATGGTTGCTAGACTAGAAACACGAACCTTCTTGGAAATACTCAATTTCCGAAACTGCATCCCGAGGCGCACAACGTAATAAAAGGGACCATTTATCAAGAAACAGCGAAGACGGCTGAATGATGGGACGTATGGGCCCATAACCGTTTCACCTACCCCTCGATCTTAGCCATTCAAAAGATTAAGTGGAGGACACGTGTCTAACATCTAGTTAGGCACAACTGCCGAGGACATAGTATAAATAGAGGAAACGATTACTGTGCATGTTTCAACAGTTTTCAAATCAAACTCTTATTTTCGCACATACAGCTGCACACGCTACTAATTGCCACGTAATCTCACCACCATAGTTTAATATGTCATGCCACTTTGTAAAACTAATAAAAAATGGGTAGGGATACAATACAACTAGATGACGCCGTATCAACCATCTCCGGAGAGTATCTTCTGGAGTTCACCTCGGAATACGGTATTCCAGAGGACATGCACCCCGAGTTGCCTGGCCTAGAGGATACCATTGTGGATTTTTCGGAGGGCAAAGTCGGTGTGTATACTAAATTCTTTGAATTCGCAAACTATCGCATCCCCCTTTCACAATTCCTTTTTGACATCCTTGGATATTACCAAATTCACCTTTCACAACTCTCCGTAATAGGCGCGACCAAAGTGGGAAACTTTGAAATCACCTGCCGTGTCCTGAACATAATCCCCACATTAAACTTATTTCGTGTATTTTACATACCATCCTACAACTCGGGGTGGATGTCGTTTAGCAAGCGACCGGGGAAGAACACCCCGCAATGTTACACCAGACCCCTTGACTCGTTGAAAAACTAGAATAATCGCATCTTCTGGGTGGACGAGAAAGTATTTCCAACTGTCGTGGCATGGCGCACCGGTGCCCCAAAAGATGGGATGCCCCCAGTAGACTCTTATTCTGCGTTGGACGTAACAACATTAAACACACGCCGCACCCCTATTCAAAAACAACCTGAACTCCTGTTATGCCTAGTTGGGTTAAGTCGAAGATACTTTCTCGGGGACGACGTGTATCCCACATTTCTCTATGACGATGACCGGTGTGGGTGTTTATAAATTTGTTTACTTTTCTCGTATTTATGAATATATACTAACAATCCTTTTTTTGAATGCAGAGATGGACTTGTTCAATTTGATTAGTGCCCCGAATCCTGCCAAGGTGAAGACAGGGACCCGACCCCATGCTGCCCATGAGGTGTCGCTATTGACTGCCACGTCTAATCGTGTCATAGACATGGACACAACCGGGGTATCAGAATCCTCTGGAACACCCTCTACTGTGGAGAAATCACCACTGGATTTTGCCGACGAAGACCTTCCTCCGCCAAATACTGAGGGAGTCGAGACAGAGGAGCAGATACAGGATGAACTGTCATGGGAAATCCCCCTTGTAGGACATGTAACGACCGCGGAGGTCATACCATAAACAGGTCTGGAGGAAGAGGTGGCCACCATAGGGCCCCCCGTAAACAAAAGGCGAAAGCAGATGCGCCGCAAAAGAGCTTATGATGAGGCGGAGGCGAATGCGCCGCCCAAGGTGTTGAGGAAAGATCATGTGTCCAGCCCCGCACACAGTGCCTACTGAGGGAAATCCCTAGCTGCAATGGGTTTAGGTGCGGGCTCCATCTCCTCCATGCCTTCTGCACAGGGCTCTCCAACTGCTGCGAAGAGTGTGAGTGACCCGGATCCGCTATCGTACACGAAACCGCAACCGTACCCCGAGCAAGACATTGCCCAGTAAGTGATTCAGTTCTAACATGTTCCTTGTTATACGTTGTTTTGTGAGGGAGTAATACTAACAGATCATATGTGCCTCATCATGTGGATGTAGAACTTCCAAGGAAACGGCTACCGAGATCCCCACCGAACATGTTGCTACCACGGAGGTTAACGTCCAGTTATCCGTGGGAAGTCCAGAGTCAGGGAAATCAACCTCTGTTCCCTCCATGGTCGGGTCACTGGGGGTATCTATCAACCGGGGTGGGGCGTGACTAATGACTACTGCCTAGACACCCCAACTGCGTGCCAAGACACAGTGGATCACATAGCGCCACCAGGGTATTTCTCTGAGTTGCGCCACTTGCCCAATGCAGACTTCCTTAGCCAATATAACATAAACCTGGCATGACAAGTGGCTATGGGTTCTCAGCTGAGTTTGAGGATTGAGCAAGAGGTCAGGTTGTTGAAAAAGGCCAGGGCCAAGATAGCCAGACAAGATTAGAGGATCCAAGTGAGGGAGGAAGAGATAAAGAAGCTTGATCAAGAAGTTAAACCCCTCAGGGCTACTAAAACGAAAGTGCAAGGCCTCCGTAATCAGACAAAGAACTCGGAGACCCTACTAGAGGCTGAGGCTGATATGAAGAAGGTCGCAGAGGCTAAGAACGCTGAACTGACCAAGGGATTGGAAAGCCTCCGAGTCTGGTTTTCAGACCTCCAAGTTAATAATAATCACTTGTCTCAGCAAGTGTCTAACCTTCAAGCACAGATCACGGGCGAGAAAAAAATAAAGGCCACTTTTGAAGAGTTTAAGAAATATGAAGATGCCAGGGTTGAGCAACGGTGCGCGGAGATGGATGCACGATTAGATGCGCTAAGAATAGATTTTGATGAGGAGTTGTACCCTCATATGCTGACGGCGATCGCAGGTCGCCGATGGGTTATCGGACACGGTATACGCCTAGGTGTCATGAAGTGTGCTGAGTCGACGGAACTGAGGCAGGCATTTGCCAATGTCGTATCCGCTGGGATCGCTAAGGGGATGAGCGAGGGTTTGAAATACAATATAGAACACGGGAAGGCTATAACAACCCGTAATTTTCTAGTATTTTTATCTATGTAATATCTACTTACTATATTAAGTACAACCTTTTTCACATGAATATTTTTCGTTTTTATTCCATTCCATTATGTAACCTAGTTTACATTTCTAAAGTAAACGAGCTCACGCAACCTCTATCAATGCCATCTATATCTATGTTTATATCATGTAAACATCCTAATATTTCAAGTCTATATCTTAATATCATTTTTACCAAGTACATTATCCATTTAACGTACTTTTCAAAACGTTATTTCAAAACAAGCATTAAACGCTAACGTTTATATCAAAACCCTAATTATATGTAATGTATACATATAAAATGAATGTGCAAGCCTTTAAAGCATGTGTACAAGTGTACAATGCACCATATTTGAATAACTTTTCCCTCCAAAACAATGTACAACTTTCTAAAGCTCAATGTACAAGTCAATAATACAAGAAAGTCAAATTAGGTCATTTTACCTCCTAAATCACTTTGGTTTCTTACCACCTCTTTAGTACAAGGTACAAGCACTTAATGCATGACTTTTAAACCTTAAACCTAAACCCTAATTCATCCTAAAACCTAATCTAAAACCCTAAACCCTAAACGAAACCCTAAAACCCTAATTTCACTTTAACCTTAAAACTAAACCCTAAAACCTAATCCTAAACCTTAAACCTTAATCCTAAACACTAAACCATAATCCTAACACTAATCCTAAACCTTAATCAATCCTAAAACCTAACCCTAACTCGAAATTAAAACCCTAAACCCTAAAACGAACCCTAAACCAACCCGTGACCCATTTGCTTCCATTTTGACCCATTTTAAACCCAAGCACCCATCCTAGCACCTCCATGACCTCACCATGACATCACCAATCAGCCTAGGATCCACCTCCATCACCTTCGGGCTAAAATACTTGGCCTCTAAGTTGCTACATCACCTCCTTGTCACCACCCCCTTTACAACCAAACCCAATACACCTCCAAAACCTTCCACCTTGCTTAGATACTCTTCTAGCCTTCAATACTCATTATTCTAGCTTCCATGATTTATCTAAGATAGCTAGGACACTAGTCAAGACTCTAAACTTACGCACCAAGGCCATTTGAACACTATATAAGCCGAAACATGCATAACCTTTCAAATCATACATCAAAAACTCATATACTCGTCCATGGAGTTCTAACTCAGATCAAGTAAGGTCAAGAGAAGTCCCTAAGCTCAGAATAGAAGCCAAGAAGCAAGAAAAACAAAGTCTTGAGGCCATTCCTAGGCGTACAAACTCGAAAACCCCATTTCGACCCATTTTAGCTCAAGGAAGCCTAAAATCTTATTCCATAAGCTTATATTCTATATTAAAATGTTCATAATACTCTTAAGATCATATACGAACTCTTGTTTGAAGCTTTGAATCCTCAAACCTATGTGTTTTTGGTTAAAACCCTAAAAACGACCCGTTTTGATTTTCTAGCTAACGGATCCTTTTTCTAAACTTTTGTTACGTCAGAACATCTTATTTTTGCTTATTATAATAAGCTATAACCTGCAAATATTATTTGGAACCTTAAAATAAGCTTGCATGGCTTTTTGGACTTGTTTTGCAAATATTTCCATGCATAGGGGTATATATCGTAACTTTCTGAAATTTATAACTAAAGGGGTTGAAAATGCCATTACTCTAAAGTTATAACTATAAGGACCTATTTTTCCAAGTTTCAAAGTTAAAGGTTTAAATTATATATACTTTATATATAAAGGACTAAAGTTGTAAAAGTTTATAAACCAAGGGTATATATTGCCAATTTTGCAAACTTAAAAATATAAAATATAATATTTTTATATAAATTATAAAAATATATATTAATATTATAAAACTCGATTTTATTAAAACCCGACACATTTATCGTTATTAATCATAAATCGACGCCTCCCTTGCTTTCTTTTGTCCTTTCGGAAGTATTTCCCTTTGTGAGGTATCCGCATATGGGTGCATCTAATGTGTGTCCTCCTCCTCTACTACCGCGAGGACTTCCTTCTCATTTATAGACTTTTCATTTAGTTCCTCCACAAGTACTTGCTTGCTAAGATGTGCGAAGCTTGTAGATGCAATTTTGCTTAGGGCATCCGCCTTCTTGTTCTCGCTCCGCGGTACTTGCTTGATGGAAAATTCTTTGAAGTTACTTGTGAGCGTTTTCAGACCTTTCCAAGTACGACCTATAGCCTGACTTCCGATTTGCAACGTAAGAGCCATTGACCTGGTTGGCTACAAGCCGTGAGTCTACGTTTGCTTGAAGGTTTTTTACACCCATTTGTTCTGCGATCCGGAGACCGGCTATTAATGCTTCATACTCAGCTTCGTTGTTGGTGGCCTCAAACCTAAACATAAAAAATGAGAGTGGGTAGTTATGGTGTGTTGTTATGTGGAACCTCATGGCGTATGTGAATTCGACCCCTTCTGGATTTGTTAGTATCAGCCCGGCTCCGGAACCATCTATACAGGATGACCCATCTGTGAACAAAGTCTAAGGTTCTGATAGTTCTTCTGGTTCTGTCATGAGTTCATATCCAGGGATCTCATCCTCGGAAAGATTCGTTCCAAGAAAATAATCCGCCTATATTTGTCCTTGATCGATATCCTTAGCCTGTATGGATGTCCTATCCTTCTTGTCTCAATTTCCACTTTAGCATCCTTTACCGGTTAATTCAGAGTTGACAACCGTTTTATTTTACTCGGCTGATTGTGATTTACAACACTGTTGTCGTGCCTGGAAGTATCTTTTCGCCGCCTGCTTGCGCTAAGCAAGCTAACACCAGTTTATCCTGGGGGTGTAGTTGATCTCTGACCCTCGTAGGGCGCGGCTCACAAAGTACACTAGCATTTGCTTGCCCTCCTTTTCGGTCATTAAGACTGCACTGATAGCTTCCTTGACCGCGGCTAAGTATATGATTAGCTCCTCCCTTTCCTTTGGTGCGGTCAACATTGGGAGATCTGCGATGAGTTTCTTCATTTGTCTGAAGGCTATTTCGGCTTCATGAGTCCATTAGAAATCGCTCTTCTTTGTGCACTTCTTTAGGGTTTTGAAGAACGACAGTGATTTTTCAGCTGATTTTGACAGAAATCTGTTTAAACTTGCTAGTTTCCCGTTTACCTTTTGTACATCTTTAAGGCATCCCGAAGACGGTAAGCTAAGGACCGCGTCTGCTTTGTCTGGACATACTTTTAGCCCGTCAGTGTTTACTTTGTAGCCTAATAACATCCCCTCCTGCATTCCAAAGGTGCACTTTTTTGAATTTAGCTTCATGTTTATTTGCCGGAGAGTTTTGAATGTTTCTGCTATGTCTCGGATAATTTCTTCTTTTGTGTGGCTTTTTATGACCAAGTCGTCGACATATACTTCCAGGTTGCGTCCGATCTGCTTTTAGAACGCCCTGTCTACTAAGCGTTGATAGGTTGCCCCGATATTCTTTAGGCCGAACGACATCTTTGTGTAACAGAATATCCCTTGGATCATGATGAATGCTGTTTTTTATTCATCCTCTTCTACCATTTTGATTTGGTGGTACCCTTTGAATGCGTCCAGGAAGTCACTTGAGAGGGATCCGCAGAGAGACTCTACTTTCCACCTATCTCGGCAGGGTTAATCCATCCTGAGACATGCTTTGTTTAGATCTTTGAAATCCACACACACATTCGCCAACTTCCATCGTGTTTCTTGACCATGACCGGGTGAATTTTTTTATATAGCCAAACTGTGATAATGGACCTTCTTCATTGATGTCCGGCATCTACCAATTTTCCACTTCCCCCTGGATCGCTTTATTTCTTTCCGGCGCTTGCCCCCTTTTCTTTTGTCTGATAGGTAGGTATCCTTCTCGGACATTTAGGCGGTGCTCCACTATGTGCCGCGGGATGCTCGTCATGTCTGCTGGCTTCGAGGCAAAAATATCCAGGTTTTGTCTGAGCAAAGCACATAGTTCTTTGTGTCCTTTTTCTGTTAGGGTAGATCCTATGGCTATTGTTTGCTCAGGGTATTCAGGATGAATGACCACTTTTATCTTCTCCTCTAACACCTGACTGGTCACGGGGTGTTGTGTGTTAGGTCCGGAAAGCATGTCACATTCTATCAGTGATGATCTCGCTGCGTCGTATATCGTCACCGTTCCTCCTTTGACTGGGAATTTTAACATTCCGTGTGTTATGGATGGTACAACACGGATCTTTCTTATACCCGTTCTGCCTATTATTCCATTGTGTTAGGATGGTGACCTGATAACTATGAAGTTTATCCATGCGGAAGTGGAATGCTCTTCGTCACCTATCTTTACTAGTAGGGATATCTGGCCTATCGGCCAAATGGTTTCTCCACTGAATCTATGAGTGATGTGGTAGCTGGGATCATCTGGCAGTCTTATTTCTGGCTGTGAAACCGAAAAGCAATGTCGTAAATAACTTCTGAGATAGCTCCTCCGTCTACGTATATCCGGTGTACGAAGTGCCCTCCTATTTCAGCTTCGATGATCATTGGTCCTTCCGTTCCATCTTCCTCTCCTAAAGATGGAAAAGAGATTACTGTCTTCGGAGAGAAACTCTAGGTGACCCTTTATTTGGCTACCCTCTCCCATGGTTGAATCATCAAGATGGCTAGGGGCTTGTCTTTTCTGGTCGTTCCCCTTCTTATGTGCCTTAGGCTTGTCAAATATGTTATATTCTTTTGATGAATTGCGAAATAATTTACCTGACATTGATCATCTCGTCTATCTTCATCCTCACTACATGCATTCGTACGTCTCTATTGCCTCTATCGTATCCGCGTTGAATTCGCAGTACTTGTTTGGATCCCTTTTTCCGCAGGAGTTATCATTGGTGGTGGAGCCTTGAATTTTCCTTTTTCTAAAGCGAAAACTTCTTTCAGGGTTTTCGTAAGGAGTGAAAACCTATCTGGTCCTTTTTGAAATTTAGTCCTTTTCCGCATGAGTGTATCCAAACTTTTGCTGGTTATTTGAAACCCTTTTTGAATTTGGTCTAGTTTCCTTCATCTGCTTGCCTCCACGACGCGGGTGCTTTTTTCCGACTATGACTGAATGCGGCGACTTCCCTTTGCAGAAAAGACGTATACCCTGTACATCTCGTCCATTGATCTCGGGATTTTCTCGTACAAACGTTTGATCAACTCAGGGTGGGTTATCCCATGCATGAATTAGGAGATCTTCATGCATTTCGGTGCTCCTTCCACGTCCAGGACTTCTGCTTTGTATCTTTCCATAAAGTCCTCTGTGGATTCTCCATTTCTTTGCTTGATAAGGTGTATTTCCACCGGATCCTTGATGTGTTTTGTTTGCTGGAGATAATTTTCCCTGAACGATGCTCTTAGATCTTCATAGCTGTCAATGGATTCTTTTGGGAGCTTGTCGAACCATACCCTAGCATTTCTAGTGAGCGTTGAGTTGAACATATGGCACCATGTTGGCATTGCCTATCTCTCTATTTTCCCAGCAGACTGGAATAGCTTTAAGTGGTCTTCCGGATCCCCGCTTCCGTCGTATGTCTTGACATGGCTAGGCATCCTTGTCCTTGGGAAATCGAAATGCCGGATCTGAGGTGTGAAAGGGTTTCTTTCCTCACACGTCCAAGGCTAAGAGAGATCATCTTCATAGGTTTTTGACCTGTACCTCTTTGATTTGGATTTCCAGTGACCTCCCTCGCTGTCTTCACTCTCTGAATATCTGCTGTTTCCTCGGGGCGATGTGCCCCTGTGATGATGCTTCCTTGGTTGCACTTCGGTTCCCTTCGCGTGGGAACTCTGGTGGCGACTGTCAGAACATGCAGATGCGCTTTGTTCTTTTCCCCCAACCTATTGAATACACCTCCATCCTTCCGCGGCCTAGGACCAGGTGAAGGAGGTCTGTTTCGTCTGAGTCTTCTGAAGAACCGGCAATTTCGTGACGGCTTCAGGAAGTGCTTATTTCCATGCCCTCCATTCTCGCTCTGTCCGGGCGGTTGTGTTTTGGATTCGGAGTAATGCGACTCTTCGTGATTTCTTGGATTTCTTCCGGATTCATCACCGTAGATGTAGTGCGTGCCTTTACTACTACTGCGTTGAGCTTTATCTTTCTACTAGCTCTTTTTTCTTTTGCATTTTTTTCAGCGATACGGCAACAGCTGTGGTAGTTTTTGTCGCACAGTCTTTTAGTACCTCGTCATACGTAGGCTCTCGAGACCTAGTGGGCCACATCTTCCCCTCTTGTTCCGCACGGTGATGTGAGAATGGTCGAGTTGTGCTGTTCACGAGTGCTCGTATGATATTTAAGAAAACTTGGTATGTACGGATCCCACGGATGCAAGGCGCCAGCTTGATAGTAACAAAAATAAGTTGGTCGGCTTAAAATAGGGCTCAAATCCTTCGTTGGGCCTTCGAATGATTTGGGTATCAGATCTTGTACTAGAGCAAGAGAGGTAAGATGATTTCTTGCACAATTAAATGAAAACCATTAGCCTTACCGCGGGGACGGACCCCGCGATTAGAATTCGGCGTGAGAGTAAATAAACATGTAGAGGGAGAAAGTGCGTGTATGTAGAGTGAGAAAATCATACCGTTCATTATGTCAGAGGGTCCCTTTTATAAGCGAGTGAAATATTAGGGTTTCCTAATATTTCGTTTGTTTCGTTAGTGGTCGGAGTGGGTCCCTTGTCGGGCAAGGTTCCGCAGACGGAAGTAGCCTATAGTTAGGTCCGCGTTCGTTTTGCTGTGTCCGGGCCGTTACCAGTGCAGGATTGGGTTTAGTTTCGGCCCATGACTGCTACGTTGCGCCCAGAAGACCAAGTGGCGGTGTGACCCAAGCCCGGAGGCTTGGTATACCTGCTATAGGTCATCAAGCTTCCACAAAAAGCTTTTTGTCTCGTGTTCTCGCTTGCTTCAGCTGTTCGAAAGACTTTTGCAATACTTCAACCTACAAATCACCATTTTTAAACCCGTTATAACTCATTTCAACGAATAAAAACTTACTCCAAAAAAAAGAAAAAACGAAAGACTCAAAACAAAAAGACTCAAACTCAAAATGTAGTTACAGGGAAAATGTTCATTACAAATTTACTTATTCATCAAAAAAACATTACTAACACAAAACTACTCAACAACTTATACAACTCATTGTCAAATCAAAAAAACAAAAAACTCAGAAAAAAACTCCATAAAAAAAACTAAAACAACAAACTCAACAAAAAAATGGGGTAGGGGTGCGAGAAAGGGGAAACGTCGGACGGAGCGAAGGAGGGAGGGGCGCGGAGGCTGCAGGGAGGGCGGAGGTCAGCGCACGCGGGTGTTATTCAACTAGGCGGGTGGGGGTTCTATCTTCTTGAAAGTCTTGTCTGGCGTGACTGAGGTGGCTTGCGTGGGCGTGGGGTCTTAATAGGGACATGTGATTGATGCCATATAAGGTTTGGGGAGTTTGCTTTGGGAAGTGTTACATTGCTGGGTAACATTTTTGTGACTGTGTGGGTGACAGAGGAGGGGGGTTTATTCTGTTGGGATGGAAGGCTGTACAGACTGCAATAAAGAAAGAAACCATTCACAAATGATACCCGCCACATAATTTGTTTCAACCCATTTCAACAAATACTTTTTTATCCACAAAAGTAATTAACTTTACTTCCAATTCACGTAGACCTGATCTGAGCATAGAAGTGATCAACTTACTGCATCAGGTTGATACGACGTAGAGGTGCTGGGAACATATGATTTCCTGCCCAATGTGTATTGCCTCTGTTCACTCGTGTGACTTTATTCCATTGTTATTAACTAAGATATCTACGTTTGATAACAAAAGCAAATAAGGTTATCTAATCATTAAAAGGGGTTTAAGTCAGGTAATGGGTTTGGGTCATCACAGGCTTAAAAGGTAGGCAACAATTCAAAAATAATCAATATGTCTTAAATTTATTAAATACTAAATATGTTATTCAAATGAGATAACTGAATTAAGTAATCGAGCTTTAAAATACAAATCCAAACACCCCTTAATAGCAATTCCGTATTCTTTATCTAAGACTTGGTTATTCGTTTCTTAAATCAAACACTTTGCTAGTTATGTGTATTAAAGACTTGACAAATAATATTGGTGTATAAAATATACTGTAACATTCAAGCTTCAAGTTAAGGCAAGCATGTATATATAGATTCGAACAAGGACTTGCAGGTTGTTCAATAACGTGTACTTTAACGGTAAATTTCAACGGCTAAAGTATAAATCAAGAATATAAATTCCACTATTCGGAAGTCCGCAACCTATCATCACATATTGCACATAAACCAACCATGCAAAACATCTATTTTTTGGTCATTTCTATTGGGTCAAACCGGGTCAAACCCAACCCAATGGGTAATCATACCCGCTGTCATATTTGACAGTTATGAAAGTAGTTAAAAGCGGTTAAATAACCGTTTAACAGTTAAATAACTGTTTAGCAGTTATTCACCAACGGTTGTGTCGTTTCATCACACCCGTTCGTTTGTAATAAATTAGGACCAAATCGTTTGAAAACAAATGATTGATAAAATAATAGTAGAGTTATTGTAAAACTTTGTTTTAATACAAGTTTTAGTTTCGGTATATTTTGGTTGCATCGATCCAGCATAATTGTTTTTTTCCAACATTTGGCATCAGAGCGAATTGGTATTATACCAATAATCATCATATACCAGGTTTTCTGTCCACTTTCGAATAAAAAAAACGCCACTTTTCCAGATTTTGCAAAACAGCCAGAAACACAAATTCAATTCGAATAATTATTGTGTTTAGACAAGAAGGGTTCCTTCTCCTGCCACCAAGGCGCAATCACCCTCGTGATTGGTTTACACCGGTAACAAAAGGGTTTTTACCCACGTTTTTTATTTTTTCAAATTCGTTTCTTTTTCTAGTTCATAAACCGAAAAGAATACAAACCCAGAAAAAGTACCCAGGCAAGTTTTTTGTGATACCAAATTCGAAAATCAAATAACAAATACAGAAAATAGATTTCGTAGAAAAGGGAAACAAACACACCTGTTTGAAGATTCGATTGAATCAATCCCTCATTAGAATCATTCACTGATTCCACTTATCCAGAAAGCCCCAAATTAATAGGCGCACAAGATCCCCAATTAATTGCGAAACCCTAATTTTTCGCACAAAGCAAATCAAGGGAATCACTAAAACTACGAACACAATCGTAAGTTAGAAGATAGGATAAGGGCCGTCCTCAACGGTGGATTAATCACCATCGAAGATAGAGAGGAAGAAGAAGAAAGATAACCATCGGACGCGACACACAAACAAAAAAGAGAGTCGCTGTGTGTTTTCAATAAACACAAAAAGGAAGACCGAGTACAAGTTTTAGCAAAAAAAAGGGACACGGGTTTATCTTATTAACCCACTTCAAAAGGGACTCCGGGTTTTAAACCCATCAGGTTTTATTAAACCAAGATTAACCCTTCCACTTTCATTTCTTTTATATCTAGTTATAAGTTTTACACTTTTAGATATAAGTTTTGGTATTTGTTTATATAATAAAAAAAACAAAAACACATTTTTTACTTACTTTAAAAAGGTTAGTATTTATCACTTATTTTTATTAAACAATTTGTATACTTTTTAGAAATTAATAACCTAGCGACTACGCTGCTTATTATATAGAATAATTTTTAAGGAGTAATTAACCCTTAGGTTATTCTGTTTAGACATAAAATCTCTAGGAAAAAGTTTTAAAACTTTATTCCGTTAGTTATAGCCTGTAAGGCAATGTTGTTTGTTTTTAGTACTCACAAAGAGAAAGGAAATTTCTCTGACCACATTAAGTGTCAGAATTTTACACACACATATATATATAATATAGATATATTATATATATAATATCAATATATATAATATATAATATATAAAGGATTTTTATTTTTTTAATATCCTAGCGATATGACGAAAGAAAGTGGAGATACTTCTAAAAAGGAAGTAAGTACTACCAGTACACCCCAATTCCAATGTCCTATGCTAAAACCCACGAATTACCATATGGTCACTTATAAACCATCGAAGACAACCAAATCCACAATAAAAAGGATAAAACTGCAATCGCATTCCTTTTTCAATCCCTACCCGAAGAACAATTGCTTCAAATAACAAAGCATAAAACCGCGAAAGCAATATGGGATGCTTTGAAAACTAGATACATGGGCGAACAACGAGTCCAACAGCAACTCCAAACTCTCCAAACCGACTTTGGAGATGTTACAAATAAGGAGACCGAGACAATCGACTCCTTTACCGGAAAATTAACAACATTAGCAAATAAAGCCGCTGGTTTAGGACACACATTTGAGGATCCAACCTTAGTACGAAAATTACTCAATGATGTACCCGACAATTTCCTTCAAATTGTTGCATCCATTGAACAATATTCGGACTTAGATGAAATGACCCTAGAAGAAGTAATAGGAAGACTTAAGACCTATGAAGAAAGAATTAAGCATAAGAAGGGTAGACAAGTGGACAATCAAGAAAAATTGATGTTCACACGACATGATAGTCGAGGGAAGAATTTTAGAGGTCGTGGACGTGGAAAACATAAATTTTCCCACAATAACAACCACGATAGGTTTAGAGAAGAAAAGAAAGATGGAGAAACTTCTCATAAGAACTTCAACAAAAACAACTTCAACAACAACAACTTTAGGAAATCATACCATGATTCGAGCAAACCACAATGCTACCGTTGTGGAAAGACAGGACACATAGCACCAAACTGTCCACAAAAGGCAAAAAAGAATGAGCAATCCAATCTAGTTGAAGAAGACTTAGAACCAACCTTACTAATGGCAATATTAGAAGATTTGGAACAAATGAAGGAAATTGAAGATCAAAAGGTCTCACTACACGAAGAAGATGTAGGATTATAAGAGAGACAAGCAGGAAAAGGAAGAAATGTACTATTGTACTTGGACAATGGAGCAAGTAACCATATGACAGGAGTAAGAGAACACTTTAAGGAACTAGATGAAAAGGTTAGTGGGAAGGTAAAATTTGGAGACGGTTCATACATAGAGATCAAAGGAAAAGGTTCAATCTTATTAGAATGTGATGACGAAAGGCAAAGAATAATATCACACGTTTATTACATTCCTAGCCTAAAGAGCAACTTATTGAGCCTTGGTCAATTCACAGAAATCGGTTGTAAGGTTGTCATGGAAGATGACAAATTACAACTCTATGACATGGATAACAAGATCTTCTTGGAAGTCATGCGACAAAGAAACCGACTCTACAAAGCTAGTATAAGGATAGGCCTCAGCCCGTCTGCTTCTAGAAACTGAAGGACACTATTCTGTATGGCACGCAAGATTAGGACACCTAAAACTTCGAGTCACTAAAAAACAATTACTCAAAGAGACTTAGTCCGTGGAATACCTACCATTAAACAAACAAAACAAATCTGTGATGTTTGTTTAATTGGAAAACAAAATAGAACGCCATTCCCAAAGAAGGCAAAAGCTAGGTCAACATCACCATTAGATTTAGTATATGGAGACTTATGTGGACCAATCACACCTCCAACACCTTCTGGAAAGAGATACATATTCCTTATAGTAGACGACTACTCAAGATATATGTGGGTATATTTCCTAAATACGAAAGATCAAGCATTTGATACTTTCAAGGAATATAAGAGCATAGTAGAAAAGGAGTTAAGGACAACTTTAAAGATGTTAAGGACTGACCGTGGAGGAGAATTCACATCAAATGAATTCACACAATACTGCAAAGAAAACGGGATAGCACGACAACTTACCGCGCCTTACTCACCACAACAAAATGGAGTAGTAGAAAGACGAAATAGGACAATTATGTCCGCAACAAGATGTATGATGAAAGCAACGAACATGCCACAAAATTTTTAGGCTGAAGCTGTTAGACACGCCATATACATCTTAAATAGTGTTCCTACAAAAGCACTAGAAGACATCACTCCATACGAAGCTATTAAGCAAAGGAAACCAAACCTGGAAAACCTAAAAGTTTTCGGATGCATAGCATATGCAAAAGTACCCTCACAACACCTAACAAAGTTAGACGATAGAAGTACTAAAATGGTTTACCTAGGAAACGAACAAGGATCAAAAGCCTATCGACTATTTGATCCAATAACACGAAAAATATGTGTTAGTAGAGATGTGAAGTTTAAAGAGGATGAGATATGGGATTGGAGCGAATATTTAGATAAGCATACCAACGACGAACCCGAATGGACAAATTTCAGGATAGAAAATCTTGAAGAAGCAAACAAACATCATGATCAAGAAAATCAACCCAATGAAGAAGACTATGATTTTCCTAACAATAATGATGATGGATACGATTCACCATTAACAGGCTCACCCACACATTCTGAAATACTTCACACACCAACAACAAGGTTATCTCAGATAAATTCCCAAGTTACACCCAACACTTCAACACATTCATTCTATCAAAGTGATAATGAATCAACTCAGAATATGGATTCACCATCACACTTTGATCACACGCCAGTAAGAGGTTTTAAAACCCTAGATGAATTATATGCGAACACTGAGGAATTACATTTAGCTGAAGATGAACCTAAGAACTACAAAGAAGCATCAAACGACCAAAAATGGATAGAAGCAATGAAAGTTGAGTTAGATTCCATCAATAGGAACAACACATGGGTATTAACCACTCTACCAACTGGTCATAAAGCAATTGGTTTAAAATGGGTGTTCAAAACCAAGAAAGATGCAAATGGAAACATAATCAAGCACAAAGCTCGATTAGTAGCAAAAGGATACATACAGGAGCATGGCATAGACTTTGAAGAAGTATTTGCACCAGTTGCAAGGATGGAAACTATCCGTCTATTACTCGCCATCGCTGCTAACAATAAATGGTGAATACATTCACTAGACTAAAAATCTGCATTTTTGCATGGAGACTTAAAAGAAGAAGTGTATGTTACACAACCCGAAGGATTCACAAAGAAAGGGGATGATGGAAAAGTCTATAGACTTATAAAAGCCTTATACGGTCTAAGACAAGCACCACGTGCATGGAATATAAAGTTAGACAACACCTTGAAGTCTTTAGATTTCAAGAAATGTGCACTGGAACAAGCTATCTACACAAAGAAATCAAAGGACTCACTATTATTAGTAGGAGTTTATGTAGACGATCTGATCATCACTGGAACGCCAAAGAAAGAGATAGATAAGTTTAAAGCTCAAATGGAAGAAAAATTCGAAATGAGCGATCTAGGATTATTAGCTTACTATCTTGGAATTGAAGTCACACAAACTAAAGGTGACATATCAATCAAGCAATCAGCCTACGCAAACAAAATCTTAAAGGAAGCTGGAATGCTAGAAAGCAACGAGACAGTCATACCAATGGACCCAGGAACAAGACTAACAAAGAATACTGAAGGAACATTGGTCAATTCAACTTGAAATCGTAGCATGAATAGGATGTTAAGATATCTCTTCACACAGACCGACCTAATGCATTCTGTAGGATTACTTAGTCGTTTTATGCAAGAACCAAAGGAGCAACATATGAAAGCCATAAAGCAAGTACTACGTTATGTGAAAGGAACAAAAGACT
Source organism: Tanacetum coccineum (assembly GCA_026074375.1). NCBI lineage: Eukaryota > Viridiplantae > Streptophyta > Magnoliopsida > Asterales > Asteraceae > Tanacetum > Tanacetum coccineum. The sequence continues at coordinate 6,696 of BQNB010066046.1, read as the reverse complement.
ATGGAATCACCTACAAGCATAATGGAGGAAATATTATACAAGGATTCAGCGATAGTAGCTACGGAGTCAACACTCAAGAAGGCAAAGGAACTACCGGCATAATATTTTACTATGGAAACTCACCAATCAGCTGGAGCACACAAAAGCAAGCCACTGTAGCATTATCATCCTGCGAATCAGAATTCATTGCAGCAACAGCAGCAGCAACTCAAGCACTATGGTTGAAAAGACTCTTAAGCAGACTTACACATTCAGAAGAAGAAAAGATCACAATAATGGTTGACAACAAATCAGCCATCCAACTAATGAAGAACCCTGTTTTTCATGGAAGGAGCAAGCACATTGATACAAAATACCACTTCATACGAGAATGCGTTGAAAGAGACGACATACAAGTAGAATTCGTAAGTGGAGAATATCAAAAGGCTGACATACTCACAAAGGCATTACCGAAGATCAAGTTTCTAACAATGAGGCAACTCATTGGTCTAAAAGATCTAAGCCACAGCGCTTATGATTAGGAGGGAGAATATTGGGTCAAACCGGGTCAAACCCAACCCAATGGGTAATCATACCCGCTGTCATATTTGACAGTTATGAAAGTAGTTAAAAGCGGTAAACATATAAATATTTAACAGTTAAATAACTGTTTAGCAGTTATTCACCAACGGTTGTGTCGTTTCATCACACCCGTTCGTTTTGTATAAATAGGACCAGAATCGTTTGTAAACTAGATGATGATAAAATAATAGTTTGATTATTGTAAAACTTTGTTTTAATACAAGTTTTAGTTTCGGTATATTTTGGTTGCATCGATCCAGTATAATTGTTTTTTTCCAACAATTTCTGTGCTTTTGAGCTCCCCCCTTGCTGCCGGTAATTAAATTAGGACTTGTTAATACCACCTCAAGTGCCAAACATATATCCTAAATCATCACTAAGAGCTGCTAATACCACCTCCAGTACCAAAACATATAGTTATAAACAAGCATAGACCAAACGCTCAGAATAACAACTTGAACATTCAAATTTGTCACACAACCTCAACCCAAAAATAACCATTGAGTTGTTGGCTCAAAACAACTACGTCAACAATAAAGTAACCAACAAATTACCTTCATTTTGTTTGTTTAATTGATATTTGTTTATAAAGCATAACGAGGGCAGGACACTTACAACGTGTTCACGTGACTTGTTATTAACCCATACCGCCTCGACCACATCTACCTGGATTGAGGTCGACCCTCCATCCCCATTTGACCCATCTTTTTTTAGCCACCGACCCACCTGACTTTTAAACCAACGGTGGCCTTGTTGCTTTGAGTGTATGGGCGTATGCGTAAAATTTGATGGATCCCCATAGGGCCCTCATTACTTTATCCCTCATAAGTATGTTATTGGAAGAAACCTATAAATAGCAGTACAATAAAATAATATTTAGAAGATTGGAAAATTAGAGATGTCTTACAACGACTTTCCTGGTTGTGTTAAAGCTACGAGACCCACATTTGTGAACGCCACCTACGGATGTATTTATGTCTTTTTTGTTCGGTTCTGATAAAGCTTTTCACTTCTCTGAATTACACTGAAAAAAAGAATATGCACCAAATAGCGTTTAACGTTTTTAATTTTTGCATATGGGATAAGCATATTAACGAACGCGGACCTAGAATAAGGATTTCAGAGAGTTGATCAGTGTCATCTAGAGTCCCTCCGAAAAGCATAAACATACCATCTGGTTTGTTGCGAAAATTATTGTATAGCATCATTTTGACCAGTTCGAGATTATCTGAGATCTTAATTATACTCGTAAAATCATCAGTTTCATACTATTTCAACCCAAACCTTCTGATTTAGTAGGGCCAAATTGATGTTTTATGAGTAACCATCAAGTATTGGGTCCATTATCTACTGACATCTTAATAAATGTGCTGGCAGGACCATACAATGTATTCGCAATGCCATAAATACAAAATAGGCCCCGTTAAACTTGGGAAAAAAAATATATGCACCAAATAGCATTTATTGTTTTTAATGTTTGCATATGAAATGAGCATATTAACGAACGCTGACCTCGAATAAGGATTTAAGAGAGTTGGAGCATATTAACGAACGCTGACCTAAAAAGCATATATATGACATCTGGTTTGTTGTGAAAATTATTGTATAGCATCATTTTGAGTTTGACCAGTTCGAGATTTAATTAAGATCTTAATTATACTCGTAAAATCATCAGTTTGATACTATTTCAAACCAAAGCTTTTTATTTAGTAGGGCCAAATTGCTGAATTATAAGTAACCATCAATTATTGGGTCAATTATCTACTGCCAACTTGATTCACAATGCCGACCATGGATTCGCAATGCCATAAATACAAAATAGGCCCCGTTAAACTTGAAAACAAAAAGGCACCAAATAGCGTTTAATGCTTTCAATTTTTGCATAATGAGATAAGCATATTAACGAACGCAGACCTCGAATAAGGATTTAAGAGAGTTGTTAATTATATGAAAGCTGTCGGTCTCATATTAGATGAATATGTTTTACTCTTTTTTATTGCACATGATAAGATAGAAGTTGGAGGCCTTGGGCTTATGACCCAACTACCGTTGTCCTACACCAGCCCTACGTACTGGCATGGTTTGTAACTGGCCGGCTGTTTTGGTTCTAGGTTCAAGGATTTTCAAAAACACTAATACTTTGCTTGATTCCGAATCAGACTACATTTAGTTAGTCTCAGTATCGTCTGATCTTGTTTGTTTTTGGAGTGATTTTGACTTGATAAATAACCCGACTTCATGATCTAGTACCTTTCTTAAACAGTAAAATGAGAAAATAATGTTATAATCCACGGGATTTGAGCCCACTGGCACACAAACTCAAACTGACACACAAACCTTTTGGCCGACTTCAGAATACATAAATTGAAGGTGAAAGATTACATACCTTTTGGCGGAAAAATCCACGGGATTTGAGCCCACTGACACACAAACTCAAACCGGGTAAATGGCTTTTGATAGTTAAAACCTTACTCTCTATTATAGGGACAATAATGCCGCTACACAATGTTGTCAACGACGTTTCTATCCCGCTTCAGAATATTGAATTCAGTTTATGGTCCTTTTAATTAAATTCAGAAAATGAAAGGGATACAAGTGTCCAAGACATGAAGAAGCATCCTATAAAAGCGAATTTCAATCCTTATAATAATAGATGTCATTCGAAAATACTGTTTGGAAGCTACTAGTTGCTGTTGGTTTCATTACTTTTATTTTCATATGTCTGTTACAAAGTTGGTGGCGCTGTATAAAACTGATCACATCAAGGGTCACAAAGCTTACAAAGGATGATTAATGGACAATCATTTCGACAGTTTGAAGTAACATCAATTCGTTCGGCAGTATAGAACTGCAAGTGTCCTTGGCGGCTACTATTTTGTCATTGGCTGAGAATTTGCTACTACAGATTCATTAAAGTTGGGCTAAAAAACTGGTGCGAATCAATTTTAAGTATAAAAAACCACCAGTAGTACAAGAAGTATTAATATGGGCGAATCATACCACATTCAAAACAAGCTTGTTGACACAAAAACACTTTCATGCCCATTTTTCCAACATCCAACTCAGTAAATAATACAGAAATTTACTTTATAATTTACATTTTTTAAGCACCCAGTGACTTTAGATTTTGAACATCATCTTCTTCAAAACGAAACAAGTTTATTCGTAGGAGTGACACAATAAAGTAAAACTCCGTGAAACCTTTCCAAATAGAACCTTACACCAGCCATAACTCAAACTAAGTAAAAGAAGAACATTCAGCAAAAATACTTGCAAGGAAGTCCAATATAACTAGAACAAACAACACGCATATGTGAGTCCAGATGTGTTAAAAATCATACTTTTTAATAGACATATCGCATATGCATTAATTAAAGAAACAAATAAAAAGAATTGGAAAGATTAATAAATTAAGAACCAACACAGAATAATAACCGAATCCGTAAACTAATTTTTTGTAAGAACACTATAAGCTAAATAGTAAATACTCATCACATAGATCAGATCAAATGTTGCCTAAAGTATATCAACTAAAACATCTTCAAACTATTTCAGCCACATCACTCAAGTCTAAAACATGCGCGGCTAAAAACCATTCAACATCGCCGTGCATGACCAAAAAGTAACGTAGTGTTTGGTACGTCGCAATGAGAGTTGGAATGGAAAACACCATTACGGCAGAATGAAAAAATCATGTTTGTTTACAATAATGGAATGTAATGACTTATTATATGCAATCACTCATTACATCAAAAACGATCATTTTCATTCATTAGGGACCCCTTGTTTTTTTCCATTACATCTTGGAATGGAATGATAATTACATAAAAACCCTTTTTTAATTACCCATCAAACAAAAAAACATATTTAACAAAGTCAATTTTAGTATTTTTATTATCGATTACATTCCATTTTGTTTTTGCAACCAAACATAATTACAATCGTAATGCGTCATTCCATTACTTCATTTATTCCATTACGATGTTCATTCCATTCCGTCACTACTTCATTTCGTCATACCAAACGAACCCTTAGGTTTAGGTTTTATTGCTGATGTTCGGTTTCGAAGAAGAATGATTGTGTAATCGGAGTAAAGTTTGAGGTTTTATTATGATTAGTTTTAGGTTTTGTTTGAGGTTTTTTAGGTGATTGCAATCGTGTGATTTTGAATTAGTTTGAATAATCAGATTTAGGTTTTACTGTCCATGCTTCGGTTTCAGAGAATAATGATTGTGTACTCAGCTTAGAGATAGGTTATATTCGAGGTTTTTGCAGCGGTAGTGATCTGATTGTGAATGAGAAGCGAACCTGCCCATCGGGGCGGGTTATGTGACTAGTTATTATATATACTAATAGAATGATATTTAAGTGTAAACGTGTGTGACCCCGTAGACTCACGTATTCCTAGCCGTATAAATATCAATATGACATGAGCACAAACCATATGACATTGAGCACATAACCAACAAATCTAACTTGACAAATTAAATATTTTCACTTAATTCGTTAAAGACTCATGTGGAGACACGCTTTTTTCTCCCCTTCTAACCTACGTTCATCCGTTTTTAAGCCCTTTCTTTTCTATGGGTAAAAAATCAATTATATTTAGTGTTACATTAAAAATGGTCAAAGGGTCATGGTTATATGTTGTGGTTAATAAAAGTTGAATGCAGGATGGTAATGGATCAAAATTTGGTCAAATGGGTCAAGGTTACATATCATTACTCCCTAAATATTCAACATTTGTTTAGTGTAAAACCTTGCAATTATACTAAAAGAACACAAACTATACCAACAATATATATCCCAACAAAATTAATGATAAAGACAATGAACTTAGTAGTTAAGACATACCTAAGGTTCTCCTAGACTAGCTAAAGTTATAGTAAATTATGCAGACCATGAACCATATGCCTTTCGACCCAGAGTACCTCTTCAAAGTGACTAGTAAATATATTGTATATACCAAATTCAACAGTTCAACATATGTTGACGCAATACACAAAGTTACACTAATGAGAAACTAATAAAAATCCCAAACATCAAATCATGTAAAACATAGTCTTGGTCAGCAGCTCCATTTCTAAATTAAACCTTCGTTAATTTAGGGGGTTTTTGTTTCGGTTTATATAATGGGCTTATGTTTCATAATCTCACTTTTTGGGGCTTATTTTGAAACTTTGCGGCTTATATAAGCTTATCATGTCATAATAAGCTTATATAAGCCAAAAAATTTCAAAATAAGACACATAAGATGAGCTTATGAAACTTAAGCTGAAAACCATATAAGCGATAAGCCATAAACACCCTCTTAGATACATTGCTAACAAGTGAGTATGATAATTTAAAAGTAATAGTATGGTTGAGTGTCGTTTCATTTAGTCGTCAATGTTATATGGTCAACAGTAGTAACTAGCGTATGTAAATGAAATTCGGAAAACCTGTTTAAGGTGAGATTTATCGAGATTAGAGAGAACGAAGAACTTGGTAGCTTCGTCGTCGCCGGTTATGCGACCATCTCCATCTGTATGTAATATAAATAAAATAAAAAATAAAGTAAGTATAAATGGAATGAAAAGAAATGATGAAAATGCAAAAGGGACCGGAATGAGCTTAGTTGAACCACTATTGATAGATTTTCTTATCATCTTTTAAACAAACACCCTTCATCCTTCTCCTTGTTGTTGATGATGATACTATCACCATCGATTGACTGCTTTTGTTAATTGAAATAAATGTTTGTTTGGTGATCGGGATTGGGGGAAAACGATGATAGGACTAGTTAATTAAGGTTTGTTGATCGGGATTGGGGTAATGTGGATGACAAACCTGGGTTTTATTTAGGGTGTGAGTTGGGGATCGGGTTTGTGATTTATGTGTTATAAATGTTTTGATGAATTTGTGTTTTAAAATGTGTTTTATTGATAATTGTGTGTTTTGATATTTAGTTGAGGGACTAATTATGTAATATGGTGTAAGGACCTCAAAGGGTAAAATGGTCACAGATACCCATAAAATCAAAAAAAAGGCGCTTTAATGATAACATAAGCAAAAGAAATTATTCGCTGCCATTAAAAGTATATAGGGGTAAGTATGATGTTTTTCCTTATGATTTGCTCTAAAATATAAATGTAT
>BQNB010066045.1:20759-34714 GCA_026074375.1 Tanacetum coccineum | reverse complement strand
GCATATTTGATGATGCCTATGATGATAGAGAACTGGGTGCAGAGGCTGACCTTAACAACTTAGAAACCACCATGAATGTCAGTCATATTCCCACAACCAGAATTCACAAGGATCATCCTAAAAACCAGATCATTGGAGACATAAATTCAGCTACTTAAACAAGGAGGATGACCAAGATTTTTGAAGAACATGCTATGGTCAGTTACATCAAAAAGTAGAGGAGAACAAATCATAAAGATTATCAAAACTGCCTATTTGCCTGTTTTATCTCACAAATAGAACCCAAGAAGGTGATTCAAGCTTTGACAGATCTAAGCTGGATAGAAGCAATGCAAGAGGAGCTTCTGCAATTTAAACTTCAAAAGGTTTGGACTCTGGTAGATCTTCCAAAAGGCAAGAGGGCTATTAGAACTAAGTAAGTGTATAGAAACAAGAAAGATGAGAAAGGAATTGTAGTTAGAAACAAAGCAAGACTGGTGGCACAAGGTTATACCCAAGAAGAAGGAATTGATTATGATGAGGTTTTTGCTCCTGTTGCTAGGATTGAAGCAATCAGGTTATTTTTGGTCTATGCATCATTTATGGGACTTATTGTGTACCAGATGGATGTGAAGAGTGCCTTTTTATATGATACTATTGAATAGGAGGTGTATGTGTGCCAACCTCCTAGTTTTGAAGATCCACAATTCCCTGATAAAGTTTATAAGGTAGAAAAAGCTTTATATGGTCTCCATCAAGCTCCTAGAGCCTGGTATGAGACCTTGTCTGCCTACTTATTGGAAAATGGATTTAGAAGAGGTACTATTGATAAAACTTTGTTCATCAAGAAGGACAAAGGTGATATCCTATTAGTATAGGTGTATGTTGATGATATCATCTTTGGGTCTACAAAGAAGTCTTTGTGTGTTGAATTTGAGCAGATGATGCACAAGAGATTCCAGATGAGTTCTATAAGGGAGCTCACTTTCTTCTTAGGATTGCAAGTACAATAGAAGGAAGATGGAATCTTCATTAGCTAAGACAATTATGTGACTGATATTCTGAAAAAGTTTAATTTTGTCACTGTGAAGATAGCAAGCACTCCTATGGAGCCTAACAAGGCATCGGTCAAGGATGAAGAAGCTAACAATGTGGATGTTCACTTATACAGATCAATGATTGGATCATTGATGTACTTAACAGCTTCTAGGCCTGACATAACATTTATTGTTTGTGCTTGTGCAAGGTTTCAAGTTACTCCTAAAATCTCACATCTTTATGCAGTAAAGAGGATCTTTATATACTTAAAAGGTTAACCTAAATTGGGCCTTTGGTATCCTAGAGATTCACCATTTGACTTAAAATCTTTTTTTGACAGTGATTATGCTGGTGCTAGCCTTGATAGGAAATCCATAACAAGAGGTTGTCAATTTCTTAGCAAAATGTTGATTTCATGGCAATGTAAAAAAGCAGACTATAGTTGCCAACTCTACTACTAAAGCAGAGTATGTTACTACTGCTAATTGCTGTGGACAGGTGTTATGGATCCAAAATCAAATGCTTGATTATAGGTTCAACTTCATGAACACTAAGATTTACATTGATAATGAAAGCACCATTTGTATTATGAAGAATCTAGTGTTTCACTCTAAAACCAAGCACATATAGATTAGGCACCGTTTCATTAGAGACTCTTATGAGAAGAAGTTGATTTAATTAATCAAGATTCACACAGACCATAATGTTGCAGATCTTCTCACAAAGGCATTTGATGTTAGCAAGTTTAACTTTCCGATTGCTAGCATTGGATTACTTAATCTTTGAAGTATTGTTTGAGGAGAGGTTAATTAAGATTAGATGAAAGGAAATGTGACATTTAGCAGAAGTGGGTGAAGGGTTAGGACAACCCACTGATCCCCAAGACACATCCACATTTGCTCAACTCTCTAATGAAGAACCAATCACTATTTTATAATCATATTAACCCAAAAAGACTTAAAACCCTAGGAAAGCTAAACGGACTACTAAGATATCTCAGTCTAGTGGACCTATTCACCTTGTTGTAGATGAGACTGTCTATAAGGAGTGGGAAGACAGAATGGAAAGGGTTGCCACTACTGCTTCTAGCTTAGAAGCATAGAAGGACAGTGGTAACATCAATTGGACCCAATCCATGGAAACACTTAATGAGCCAAGTCCTTAAGGAACTAGTTCAGGTAGTTGTCTAGGTGCCAAGATACCATATTGGGAGGTGCAGAAGCTCAAACTAGGTTTGAGGCTGCATCTAAACAGTCTAATGATCTACCTCTCTCAAGAGTTAACATACTTGGAAGTGGGGAGGATAGCATGAAACTAAAGGAATTGATGGAACACTGTACACAACTGTCTAAATTGGTGAGATTAATAGAATTAAGAGAAAGAAAACATAGACAAAGAGAAATTGTAAGCTCAAAAGAATAGAGAGATTTATGAAATAAAAACATAAAAGAGTGAATTGGTGAGAAAAAAGAAATGAGAGATATTGAGAGATTAAAAACAAAAAAAGATCTTGTGAGAATCAAAACTTTGTATAAAATTATCAGATATGGTGAGCAAAAAGAAAAGAGAGATGTTGTGAGTTAAAAATTAAAGAAAGAGAGATGTGTAAATAAAAACAGAAAAGAGTAATTTTGTAAGCAATAAGAATTGAGAGATATTTTAAGCATAAAAATAGAAAGAGAGCTTGTGAAAGACTAAAGTAGGATGATCCAAATTCCTTTTTGGTAAAGAATTGAAGTAATGGCTGTGAACCCAAACTTAATGCTATTAGCCTTAGGTTAATACTGGTAATATAACTTAATGCTGCTAAGCATAAAGTTTCTACTGCTGGTATAGATTAATGCTGCTAAGCTTACGTTGATGCTGTTGAGTTACTGTTGTCGGGTTACTTACTACTGTTTGGCATAATTTAGTGCTGCCAGTTCAAGTTAATGCTGCTGAGGGTGATTGTATAAATACTTCAATTCATGGTTTCATTTTATTCCAATCATTCAAACGCTCTTTAAACGTAAACCCTAACTCAATTTCATCTTTAATCATCAAAACACAAAACAATGTCAACCTTAACTTTTCCTAACACTCACAACATGGTCGCATTCTTGGAAAAACCTACTGAAAGTGATGGGTTTCATGAAATTATTGGTTTTCTGAATGCTAACCAAATTCATTATGCTTTAACTGTCAATTCTATTATCTATACATCTTGCATTGAACAGTTCTAGGCAACATCAAAGGTAAAGACTGTTAATGGAGAATGTCAGATACAAGCCCTAGTTGATAAGAAGAAAGTGATTATCACAGAGACAAGTATTAGAAGTGATCTTCACTTAGAAGATGCAGATGGTACTGATTGTTTACCAACTGCTACAATTTTTGAAGAACTGGCAAGAATGGGGTATGAAAAACCTTCTCAAAAGCTTACATTTTATAAAGCTTTTCTTTCTCCACAATGGAAGTTCTAATTCATACCATATGCAATTGCCTTAGTGGCTAGATCAACTTTCCTGGCAATGAATTTAGTAGCACTAAAGGCCTTTGTACTCATATGCTTGGCCACAAACCAAAAATTTATTAACCTTCCCCAAGTATAATTTGGATTGCTAGTAAAGCACTTAAGAGGGAGTGGTTAAATTTCTTGATGTATCCACAATGTGTACAAGTGGTTTATTTAATCACAGCTTGGTTATATGTCACATCACAAGAAGATTTATGTTAACCCCTCATGCACAAAGAAAATCTTTGCCAATATGAAGAGAGAAGGAAAAGATTTTTCTGGGAGAGTAACACCCCTGTTTGCAACAATGATGGTTCAAGCTAATCAAGAAGAGGAGACATTCCTATTGATTCTCAACAGACACCCATTACTACTTAACCATCTACATCTAAACCCTAGAAGAAACAGTCTAAGAGGAAGCAGAAAAAGAATACTAAAGTTCCTCACCCTAGTGATTTTGTTGCTGATGTACCAAATGAGGAACATGTACCTACACATTCTAATGATCTACTGCTTAGTGGTGAGGATAGAATGAAACTCATTGAATTGATGGATATGTGTACCAAATTATCTGAGAGAGTCCTTGACCTGGAACATACTAAGACTGCTCAAGCTCAGGAGATCACAAATTTGAAGCTGAGAGTTAAAGAGTTAGAGAAGAAAGCAGGGTTCCGAACTCATAACTTCGATAGATTATACAAGGTTGGTGTCACAAAAAGAGTAGAATCCTCAGATGATGAAAGTTTGGGTGCTCAAGAGGATGCATCCAAACAGGGGAGGAGTAGAATTGAAGCTATTAACAGAGATGCTGAAGTTACTCTAGTTGAGACTCAGAGGAGGAATGATGAAAATGATGAGAATTATGATAATCTAATGTTTGATACTGGTGTTTTTGATGGTGATGAGATAGTTGTAGAGACTGAAGAACATGTGATTAATGCTGCTACAACTACAAAGTCAATTCTAATTAGTACTAATGAAATTACACTAGCTTAAGCACTTGCTGCAATGAAGAGTGCAAAACCTAAGGAAAAAGATGTGGTTCAAGAATCAGTATGAAATGTTAGTACTCTCTAAAGCCACTAGGAACAATGGTTAGTACTGCTACTACAACAGTTGTTGCTACACCTACAATAACTACACCACCACAACAAAGAGCTAAGGGAATTGCTTTCAGAGAACCTGTTGAATCTACTGTAACAACAACAGTTCCTTCTTAGAAGTCCAAAGACAAAGGCAAGGCAATAATGATTGAGCCTGAAAAGCCATTAAAGAAGAAAGATCAAATAGAACTTGATAAAGAGCTTGTAAGAGAGATTAAAGCTGAAGAGCAAGCAGAGTTGGAAAGAATTTAAAAAGAGAGAGCTGCAAAAGAAGAAGCTAGCAGAGCAGCTATTTATGAAGAATGGGACAATGAGCAAGCTATGATGGAGACAGATTATGAGTTAGCTGCAAATTTACAAGAAAATGAAAGAGAAGCCATGCCCATTGAAGAAAAATCAAGAAGGCTGGCAGAACTTATTAGAGAAAGAAAGAAGTTCTTTGCAGTACAAAGGGTAGAAGCTATACGGAATTAACCTCCCACTAAAACTTAAAGAAAAAATCAGATGATACAGTATTTAAAGAACATGGCAGTCTATTCACATGCATAGTTAAAGGATAAAAACTTTGATGAAGTTCATAAGATTTTTGAAAAGCACATGAAGTGGATAAATAGCTTTGTTCCCATGGAAGAAGATCTTCCTTCAGAAAAGGTACAAAAAGAAGTAAGTAGTGAAAAGAAAACTAAAGGCAACAGCAGAAAGAAATCAATTAGTAGGAAAAGAGCAAAGGATAAGCAAGAACAAGAATCTTCCAAAAGGCAAAAGAGAGTGGAGTTGATAAAGAGGAAGAAGAGCTTAATAAATGCTTTGAGCTTCCTAAAGAAGAAGAAATAGCAATCAATGTTATACCTCTAGCTACCAAAGTACCAGTTGTAGGTTTTCAGATTCACATAAGAGGTAAGCAAGGGTATTATGAATTATTTAGAGCTGATGGAAGTTCAAAGCTATACCACGTGTTCAGCCAACTGCTTAGTGAATTTGACAGAGAAGACTTAGTAAATTTGTAGAGTTAGTTAAAGCTAAGCAGGGGGTAACAAGCCAGAGGAAGATTTTGAAAGGGTGTTATGGGGTGATTTGGGAGTAATGTTTGAACCTGATGTAGAAAGTGAAGTATGGAGATCATCCCTTAAAAAACAAGAAGGGATTTTTTTAAAAAAACAAGGTGACAGTATAGAAGTTCTATGATCCTGTAGAGTGCACTTAGTAAGGTTAAACAAATAACATGTCTTTATGTTGGTGAAAAGAGATATCCCCTTACACACAATAACAATCAGTAAGAAATGCTAAACCCAAGAAGCTTCACAAGCATGAAAGGAACGGTGGAATGAGATGTTTAACAACTACTCAAGCACATGGTAAAGCACAAAATGGTAAATGAAGTGGTTTGGAAGCATCCTCGCTGGTGATGTAAAGACTTTGAAGTGAAACTTGAAGATTTAGAAGATGAACCATCAAGTTAAAAGGGAGGATTGTTGGGAATTAAAGGCTTCTTGAAGTTACTATTGCTCAGGATAGAATGTGTACTTGCTGTTAAGGCAAATACTCAAGTAGTTTAAAGAACTGTTAGTGAAAAGAGTTAAAATTGTCATACAATGTTAGTACTATTAGTGATCTTATTGAAATATATGCTAAGTAGTTAGTGCTGCTAGTAGTAAAGTTAAGAGTGCTAGTACACAGTTACTACTGTTAGTATATATTAGTACTGCTAGTACTAAAGTTACTATTGCTTATGTTTATTAGTACTGCTGGTACAAAAGTTAATGCTGCTAGATTACAACTGCTAGAAGAGTTACTAAAACTGTCCAGAAGGATAAAGACACTAAAAGATAAGGATTTTTGGAGAACAAGAATACGTTATTTAAGATAAGTATTTAGTTATATGTTAAGAAGATTAAGTATCAAAGTATTTGTTTAAGAGCTTATGTTTTGCTTTTAGAAAAGATCATGATATCTATATTTATTTTAGAAAGTATTGTAAGCCTTGTAGGACTCCTTGGTGTATAAAAGGAGGTCCTAAGGCATAGAATTAGAATATACAAAAATGAGTCATTGTCATGGCTTCAAGGTTGTAAACCCTAACACTGTCAAAGAGTGTTGGTATTAATATATTGAAACTTATTGTTTTGGGTCGTTAGTAGACGTGAAATTCATTTGAGCTGCAGGGCTTCCTGCAGTGTTACGAATGGGAGTGTCATCAAGCTTTTCAGAAACGATTTTCCATAAAAGATTAATTTTACTAATCATGTCGTCTTGCTGTTGTCCAAGTTGAGTTCTCAGGCTAGATAGTCTTTTTTCTTGATGAGAGTCAAAATCAATTAGTGCCTTTTTAAGCTTTGTTTGGTAATTAGACGAGTAGGTGGAGAACGAGCCATTCAGTGGGCTGGTAAATGTTTGGGTGTGTGCCCAGTTAAAGTTTGGCTTTCCTTTCCAAGCATTGGTAGCTTCATTAAAGTTTCTTGGTCCATGGTTCATAGCGAACTGCCTACTTCCCGTTTTGTCGGTACATGAGGATGCATATTCAACAAAAGCTTGCTCGGGATTTTCCACGCAGTACTGAGTGTCGTGGGGACCACTACAGATCTTGCATGAAGAAGTGATTTTGTTCACTTGAGTAGGTTACATCGGAGCAATGTAGGCTTCCATCAAGCGTTGAACTTGATTTTCAAGCTCGATGAGGCGGCGGTCGGATGTACTCGGGACATATTGAGGCAAAGAGATTGCCTTGACCGGCTTAGCCAAATCCCGTAGGTCGTTCCAACTTTCGTTGTCATAGAGGGCGAGATCCTCTAATAATGCCCAGGATTCTTTGGCGTTTTTGTCACGAAGCTTACCACCAGTCGATTGGTCAATGGTTCGTCTTGTGGCAGGAGTGACATGGTCATAAAAGATTTAGACTTGGAGCCAAAGATCGATACCATGATGAGGGACTTTTTAGAGTAAGTCCTTGAAACGAGTCTATACTTCAGAAAAAGACTCTCCTTGATGCTGTTAAAACATAAGGATGTCATTGCAGAGTTTTGCAGTCCTTCCCGGTAGAAAGAATTGAGCAAGAAAACAAGTAGTAAGATCATCCCATGTGGTGATGGATCTTGCTGGAAAACGTTCAAGCCAATTGCTAGCTTGATCGCGAAAGGAAAATTGAAATAAACGTAGGCGCGTTCTTTCCCTATTGTCACCATTAAGGTCAAGTGAGTCTACTTGTTTAAGAAAATCCTTAAGGTGTTGGTTTGGATCCTCGGACCAAAGTCTGTGAAATGAGCATCCGTTTTGCACCAACCGGATGGTGTCGGATCGAAGAGGTACCACATTGTTCCCTTTGGGGAGCTCAATGGTGTTCCTGTAGCCTTCGTGGCTAGGTTTAGAGTAATCTCCAAGAGTACGGATAGGATTTGCATCTCCCGTGGTGGTTGACGAGAATGGATTACGAAACAAATAACACAAAGAAAATATAGACTACAAGAAAGCTAATGTACTGGAATTAAAATTCTCACTTGATAGGAATCAAACGAGTAGAACTAAGTTAAACAACGATCGAAACCTAACTATTTCCCACGCAGCGGCGCCAAAAACTTGTTGTGGAGGTTGTGAAGACTTCACATGAAGCTTTACAATCCCCTAGGCAGAGTACCTAACCGTTGTAGTGTAGTAAGGCAAGACTCGGGGGTTGTTATCGTTCTCTAGAGGAATAGGTTGGGAAGGCTCGAACACGGTCTAACAGAATTCTAAGGGGTTGAGAGAAGATTCTTTTTGTGTTTTTATATTTTTAAGAAAGCAAGTAAATATCATGGTTTTGAGAGGTTGGTTTGTTTTAGCTAATTAAACTAAATATAATCTAAACTACTGGTGATAACTTTATGATAAAAAGATGTATGTACCTAATCATGCACTACTACTCAGATTATTTCTCCTAGATAAGTTGCTTTGTCACACTTGTGATGATATGTGTAAGTATTTCCTAAGTCATGAACGAATTACACGAACCCGTCGTCTATTTAATATTCCGTTAAGGCAACGCACAAGTAAGGTAGAATGAAGACTATTACAAGGGCCCTAAGAGTATATTAAATGCATGTGAAATATCTTAAGAGGGATCAACCATATTAGGGGTAAGGTAGTATGAAGACTGTTACCGATGGTATCCTTTCTACACACTCATGTTTCCCTAGACGTCTATGACAATTTAATATCTTATGGCTAGTTTTCTAGAGCCTAACGCGCACATCCATCAACAAGAAGCAACATCAAAAGGATCTACAACCTAAGTTTCATGCAATCATAAGTAAATACAATGGAGGGTTTAGCCTAACATGTTATAAAGAAAGCAAGAACATAAATCAATCAAACAACACATAGACATATTGAATGATTAATGATAAACAATCTTACTTGATTAAAACATGGATTGAAGGTAGTTACACTAGGGTTTTGAGGCCCTAAAGACGACCTAAAAAGCTGCTAGAATGACTAGGGTTCGTCTCCCAAAAGTTATACAAAGTTACACACTTAAAACCCTAAAATCAGTTTTGTATATATAGTAAAAATGGTGCAACGGCGTCGCTTTGAAGCCATGACGTCGTCGCCACGTGGACGATTCTAGATCCTCTTTAAGTCGGCCACGTCCTGACGCCGTTGCTAGATCTCTGACGCCGTCGCAATGAAGATCCTGACGTCGTCGCTTTATGATGGCAACACCGTCTCTACGCGCTGTATGCACAATTCTTCATGATTTTTGGTGTAGAGTCGTAATCTTGTTTGTTTCTTCTCCAAATGATCCAAAGTCACGTGTATTTCCTCCAAATGCTATCCAAGTGCAAAAAACCTAAAAACAAACGATTAAGCACATAATCTAGGTATATTTGCATGATTTGAGGGTTAAATGGCCCTAAAAAAGTGTATAAAATGACACCTTATCAAGTGTATACTTCAAATGATGGGAGGACTTATAGGGTAATTTGTGGGCTTAAATTTTCCACCTTATCCTCCATCATATCTAGATCACCTATAGGCTCATCATATGCATCTAACCATGACATGCAATTAGGTATCTTAACTCTAACCACCTCATTCCCCACTAATTGAGCCTTCAAATTTGCTATTGTTTAGTCAAAAATAGTACAAGTTGGGTTTTTCTACTGTTTATCGCATTGGACACAATGCTCAATAGTTTCCTATGCTTCTTCAACATTTAATTCCATAAGGATACCACCCGCTGCATAGTTAATGTCCCTTTGGGTATAGCTATCGACATAATCATAAAAGATTTGAATTTGGGACCATAGTATGAGGCCATGATGCGGGACTTTTTGGATTAACTCTTTGTAACGAGTCCATGTATTGTAGAGAGATTCATCTTGATGTTGTTGGAACATTAAGGTATATCTTTGGAACAGAAAGGGAGGGTTTTAAAAGGGTATGTTGGGTGGTTTTCTATTCATCATGATGGTGAATGAAAGAGTTACAAACAAAAGGCACAAAGAAAAGATACACTATGAGAAAGCTAATTACAAAGAAAAAGAAAAATTCTCACTTGATGGGAATCTAGTGAGTAGACCTAAGCTAAATAGAATTCGAAACCTAGACTATTTCCTATGCAGCGGCGCCAAAAATTTGATGCAGGTTTTGCAAACTCACAATAAGTTTTACAATCTCCTGGGCAGAGTACCTAATCGTTGCAGTTTAGTATAGGCAAGACTGGGGGTTGTTATCGTTCTCTAAGGGAATAGTTTGTGAAGGCTTAAATTAAATGTAACTAAGGTCTAAGGGTTGAGAGAAGATTATTTTTGTATTTTTATATTTTTTATAAAGCAAGTAAAATTTCGGGTTTGAAAGGGGTTTTGTTTTAAACTAATTAAACTAATAAACCAAATTAAACTAACTATGTGGAAAATCATATAGGTAAACAAACGTGCTCACTTAATCATGCACTACTCCTTAGTTTGATCTCCTAATTCTATTGCCCGTCACCCTTGTGATGTAATGTGTAAGTATTTCCTAATTCATGAACGAATTACACGAACCCGCCGTCTATGTAATATTCCATTAAGGCAACGTACAAGTAAGGTAGTATGAAGACTATTATAAGGCCCCTAAGAGTACATTACACCCATTCAAATACTTAAAAGGTGATCAACCATATTAGGGCAAGGTAGTATAAAGACTGTTGCGATGGTATCCTTTCTACATGATGACATACCCTCCCCTCTGGCTCGAAGGCCTCCTTTTTGAGCTCGAAAGGGATTTACTTCCAACTATACCTAGAAACCTTCGAATAGTTTCTAGTGGCATAAAATCATCTTCGCGATGGTTACCATTATGGAAATCCGCCACGCGAAGACCCACACCCTTCGCGGTAAGGTCTTTAACAAAACTAGGGCAGAGGTCAGACTTGGTCAAGTCAAAACCCACGTTCTCCCTCTCTGCCAAGGCTTTCTCGCCAAGGTAGAGATCATGGTACATTAAACCCTGTAATCCCCTAAAATCGTAGAACACCCTCATGATCACCGGTTTATGTGCAAGTACTATGTTCCATCCTATTTCTCATCACCTATAAATAGATGGATATGTACCTCAAGTTTTTTTATGCTCTTAACACTTACCTACATACTTTATACTTACTTATTACTCCCAAAAGCACATACTTACTCTCATGCCAGAGGTGATTCGAAGGGACACCCCCTGCGCTTCACTTAACGTAGTATTTTTATTTGTATTGTCACAGGTTATCTACGGCTTGGCAATTAGACATCCATCCTTAAAACTCTTCGATCACTATCGAAGCCTGTTGTGCCCATATTTGCACAATCAATGGCGCCATCCGTGGTACCCACTACAATAAGTCCCATTAAAACCAAGTCAATAACTATCAAACACTTAGCCTACTTTTCTGGCATGACAAATGGGAGAGAGGAATCACCACCACCGGGTTTCTCGACACTAACCCCTTTACCCGGTCCAAACGTGGGTGAACTACCACCCATAACCGTCTCTACTTTTACCGCCAGAACTCTTGAAAATACGCCACTCGCCAATCATGCCTCCACTTTGGCTAATCCTAACCCCGCAATTAGCCCAGCCTTCATTGAGGCTAACTATGAAGTTCTTGAATCCCTCTTAAGGGAACGCAGAAGACAGATGCATAATAAAGACCTCCGCACTGAATTGGAGTATTATAGTGAGGAGTATGATGAGGAAAGGGAAATAGAACCAAGGCCTGCACGCGCCAGAGAAACCACTATTGTCCTCCAAGCAAGATCCCCACATGCCCGAAGATAAAGGGGAAGGGTTGTAGAATTCGAGGAAGCTCTAAACAAGGATGGAAGCAAGGTTGAAAGGGAATCCGAAGGTAGAAGGCCTTCAGAACAAAGAGCAGAAGACAATGAGAACCATAGGGTAAACCTTCCTCCACTTCTCGCAGCCCACCTAGGGAGAAATGAGAATGATCAACCTCTACATTCAATGTTGACCTCCGCATACGGAGGCCATCAGTCTTCGAATAACTCAGGAGGGAATCTCCCTCCTAACAGTACACATCTCTCATACAGTGCTCCACCTTTCATACCTAATAGCATACAACCATTTAGTATCCAGATACCTACTCATGTTAACCCGTATCCTTAACCAAATGCTGGTTTGACCTACGACCAACCTTTGAGCTAGTTCCCCTATGCTCAAGGTGGTACTCCCTCCCTCGGAGGGGCCCCTACCTATCACTCATATGGGGGATACATTTCACAGGCTCCTATGAGAAACCATGGTCCCACTCCTAATGGGTCCACATATCCTCCAAATGCTTTCCCCAATAGTTATCCCTTTTATACGCAACCCATCAACCCATTACCAAATGCACCCGTATACCTAAGCTACGGTCCTACAGGCCTATTCGCAGACTCTACTGGGTGTGTGACCTAATTTTTTCGCTGGATTGAGGACTATCCTCTACCAGATGGATTAAAGATACCTTCTCATGTGGGTTCCTATGATGGAAAAGGGGACCCCAACAACTATTTTCACATTTTTAAAGGTGCCATTCGTATGCAGAAATAGGCAATGCTTGTAGCCTGCCATATGTTTAACTATACTATCAAAAATTAAGCCCAGGTATGGTGGAATTGTCAAAAAGCAGGTAGCATTATCAACTACAAAGATTTGAAGGCAAAGTTCCGGTCGCACTTTAGCCAACAAAAAAAGTTCACAAAGACACACCTGGCAGTGCATAACATCAAGCAGAAGGAAGGAGAAAGTACTAGAGCCTTTGTTACCCAATATATACAGATGATACTCTACAGATTTTAGGCTTACACGAGGCAGAATAGCATTTCTGGTTTTGTTCGTAAAGACAATAAGCATTGTGGAATTCCTCTCCACAAACCTCCCAACTACTTATAAGGGTCTGATGGAGAAGACTTATACTTGGATCGAAGCAAATGAGTTTGCCACGAACAAAGCCCCAAATGACCACCGAGAGGGCTTTGACAGGTACAATAAAGGTTCTCCTTGGGACAACAAATGAAAGAAGAAAAACAGAGACATGTTCTCTCTATACCATGGGTCTAATCACGGACTCCTCTCTAATTTATTCAAGAGCCCAAGAGAAATTCTAGCAATAGAGAAGGTAGAAAAAACCTTTGAGCAACCTCCACGTATGGTCAGAAGCAGACGATCACGAGATATGTCCAAGTATTGCCATTTCTACGAAGATCATGGGCATGACACTAACTAATGCAGGGAGCTGAGACACCAGATCAAAGAAGCCATGAAAACAAGACAACTTGCCCATCTCATAAAAGGAATAAAGAAGGGAAAAGCAAAGGTTTCAGATACTCAATTGGGTGAATGGAAGAAAGGAGACAAGGACACAACACCAGCCAAAACCCCTATCCTTATGATAAATCGGGAAGACCACACCTCAAAAAGAAAGTCAGTGGAAGATCTTGTTAGTGGGATTGGAAAAATCACATTCCCCTTGTTTCATGTATCAACAATTCCTCTAATTCGGTCATTATAAAGGCTGATAGGATCTAGAACTAGATAGATCTTCTAGCCTTTGTGGTTGTATAGCACTTATGTAATCACAAGTACATACGTGAGAGACTCTAACAATTGTTTAGGCGGAAACTAAACAATGAAGTATAAAGAAGAACAAATAAAAACAATGATCCTCTATGGATCTTTCTATTAATAATAAATTGTTTTTGTAATTCGTAAATCGGTACCAAACCCTAATGCTAAAGGTTTCTTTTATAGAGAAGAAACCCTAAATTGCTAAACAAGATTCCTAAAATTGCGTAAGAGATATACATCAATCTCTTCCTAAAAACGCGTAATATCAATCTCTTCCTAAT
>BQNB010066045.1:0-18850 GCA_026074375.1 Tanacetum coccineum | reverse complement strand
AGATTAGCTTCCGCTGCTATATGTAAAAATGGGGGTGTTACACCATGCCCGAGAATAAATTCCTGTTGAGAGGTCGAGTTTTCTTTTTGAAATACTTGCCTTTAAGATGATGACCGAGTTGCTATATGAAATAATAATAACCTACAGGTCCCAGGATTAGAACCTGGCTCTGATACCAATTGTAGAAAATGGATTTCACATAAAGATAAAACTAGAGAGAGAAACTAGAGAGAGAAAGTAGAAGGGAGAAACACATACAAAAACATACAAAATGTGTGTGTAAAATGATTTCAACCAACACCCTCTCCATGTGTGGAGAGGGCTTTTATACAAAGGATAAATTGGGCTTTTCATGGGCTTTCTATGCTTTGGCCCAGTTAGCTTACTAAATAATACTTTATGGACTACGAGCTAGAAATGTAAAATACATGGAGTGGCCGATCCTTTTTTAGATTCATAACAATCTCCCCCTAAGAGAGGTCACTCTAGATTACAAATATCTTAATCTTAGCATTCTATGAATGTCTTCAATCTTGAGCTCATAGTCTTTAAACTTCAATCATTATCTTGTGATATGTTGTAGTGATCTTTGACTTTTAGGCTTGAGCTTGTTCCTTTAAAGCTTGACTTGTATGTGAATTTGAACTTCTTTGAGATCATCGACCAAGCATAATCTCTTATCATCATCTTGAGATATTTTCTCCATCTTGTGTACTTATGACTTTTGGATAGACATGCTCATACTGTTGTTGTTAATGTGATAATAATGTATGTTAGTACTATAGTTGTCTTCACCAGCAGTATAAACTATAACCAGCAGTAGCAACTTCCATAACTGGCAGCAGTAACTTCAACAACACTAAGAATGAGATATTTTAGGAAAAGATATGTATGTATTGAAAACATATTCAAGATGAACATGTCGGTCCTGTAGTAGTAACATATTCAATCAAAGTTTCTACTATATTTGTCTTAGATTTATTCAATACAACTAAGCCTTTTACAAGCTAAGCAAGATCTATTCAAGTGGGATCAACAGGACACAAAAGCCATGTTCTGTGTGCTTGAACTTGAGCTAGAGATCCCTTTAACTTCTGGTTCATACACCTTAAGGTTGTTGTAGAGATCATCCATGCTCATTGTATCTAAATCAGCTTTATTCCTCCACACAACAACATGTGTGTTTCACTCAGGTGTCAAACTTCTTAATAACTTTTGATTTACATCTTCTTGTAAAAGCTTTTCACCCAAAAGCTACAACTGACTCACAAGCATTTGAAGCTTATCAAAAGTTTGATCAAGCATCTCTGTGCTTGGAGTAGTGAAGTTTTCAAATTGTTGCTTTAAGAGATTCCTTTGACTCTTTTTAGTAGCTTCATTCCCACCAAATCTCTTTTCAATATCTTCCAGCAACAGCTTAGCATCCTTTATAGAGTTAAAAATTAACTGATGTTCATTAGGAATGCCCATCATTAAAGTACTTCTAGCCTTCACTTTGAATCTTCTCTAAGCCTTATCTTTAGTAGATGTAATAGGCATCACTGTTGTAACACCTTCCACAACTTGTATTTTCAGCAAGGTTGCACCATTCTCTATGACTTCCTACAGTACATAGTCTATCATTTAGATGTATTGTTTAATCCTCATCCTCCATTACTCAAACTCACCTGGTTTGAGCATGGGAACTTTAGATGTAGCTACTATGTGTGCAGAATCTTAATCCATATCTTCTAGAAAAGTTTCTCAAAGCAACAAGCTCTTATACCACTTGTTGGTCCCACTTTAACACTTCTATAGGTTGAATTCCTTAAGCTTGTTTAAGGTTTTGTTATATTAGATAAATCTAACATAACTATAGTAGAAACTTTGTGTGAATATATTAAAAATTATGAAGAATCTAATCTTTAATAAGAAGAATTTTCAATGGAACAGTAAAACACAATGAACATATAATTCAACAAAACATAAAAGCTCCAATATTATTAAGCAAATAATACAAATACTCTCAAAGTATTGGGGTTACAAAGACCTTAAAGCTATGAACTATATGACTTTGTATATTTTTTGTATATGATTGTGATTTCAAACTCTATGCCCTAGGACTTCCTTTTATACACCAAGGAGTCCTAAACGACTTACAATACTTTCCTAAGCATATTTTAATCTTCTAAATAAATAAGTTATACATATCTTTTACCAAAATATCTCATACAAATCACATAAGCAGTACTAACTAACTCAGCAGTACTAACTTCTTTACTAGCAGCTCTAACTCCGTCAGTAGCATTAACTTTGTACTAGTAGTAGTAACTTTTGTACTAGCAGTACTAACTACTTAGCAGTTTTTCTTCTAAGTCTCTGAGCAGTCTTAACTTCTACTAACAGTAGTAACATCCTCTAGCAGTAGTAACTTCCTCTAGCAGTAGTAACTTCCTCTAGCTGTAGTAACTTCACCAGCAGTCTTAAACACTTAGAATAATTTTCATTGAAATTCTCCAGCAGCACTAACTTTGACTAAGCATCATTAACATCAATAAGAATAGTAGTAATCAAAGTAACCCCCATAACGACAAGCCAGAAAAGGACCCCAAAAACTCTAACGCCGCTAAATGCAAGGAAGAACAAAGGGGTACACCACAACCGGAGCTGAAGGACCCAACTGATATTGAAAAAATAGGGCCTAGTAGGAATGACAAGGAAAAAGAAATTGAATGGTTAGATGTCAAAGAACCTCTGGATTTAGTTGATGCAAGTAAGGAATCAGTCTACGAGTCATTGGTTAAGGAAATGCCCAAATGTTTACTGAATTATGACTTTAGGATCAAAAAGGGTGACCCAAGAAACCTTAAAATCCCATGCATGATAGGTTATAAATTCACGGCCAACGCGTACATTGATGTTGACCTACCTATGAACATCATGTCCTTGGCTTATTATAACATCATTAGACAGAATGGATATGAGTATATAGGAAGAAATTTCATAGGACTAGGAAGGGACATGCACGTATTTGTAGGAAATATGAGTTACGTCATGGATTTCACCATTTTGGAAAATATTGAGACTAACATTGACCCTATCTTGTCCTATGTAATTTTTGGATGACCCTTTATTGAAATCGCCTGTCTAGCTATAAATAGGAAACATGGGTTAATGACTTTCACGGACGGAACTAAAGAGATCACCTTTAAAACACCATATAAGGACCCAGAGAGGAGCGAATTGTCTAGCGAAGGTCATGACTTATTGTCATCTAGAATAATACTCAGTGAAGATGACTATGATAGAGGGTGTAGGAAACCATCTAACTCAGAAGATGGATTTTATAAAGACACCATTAAGCTTGGACCCGAATATATGACTAGAAAAGAAGATGAAGGAGAAGTCACATAAGGACGTATGACTTCGAGTCTAGCTACAAGACTCATAAATCAAGAAAAATACTTTTTGGGAGGCAACCCAATACATACTTTCCCGCATTTAGGAGTGTTTTGTGTTTTATTCTTTATTGTTTGTTTTATAATGTTTGAATCATTTTGTAATCATGATTTGTTTGTTTTTAACTTCGTATTATTTACAATCAAAGGTATTTTGCATAAAATAAGTGTAGGGGGATATATCCGGTTTATAAGAACCAGATTCAAACATTTAAAATAAATTGTTTAGATTAATTCGCGTCAGTTTCGAGTCACATGATTGTAATGATTAATCTCAGGTTTTTATGCAGTGGTTTCTACAGATATAACTAATAAAATTGCGTGCAGGAAATTTCTCATTAAAAACAACAGTGAAATCTTCACAGTGCGTGGAGACAGCATCGGGATTAAACTCGACGACGTCACGTCTCCAGCAATGTGAAGATTCAAAAATTTTCAAAAATTTTAAAAAAATAAAATGTGCAATATTTAAAATTTGTAATTTTGTTGAAAACTTGCTGAAACCTATGATTATATCATCGCTTTCATTATTTACTGCTTCATAGAGTTAAAACCCTAAACTTTTATTGTATATATCATATCCCGTGCCGATTTTATGCTTGGTGTAGTTGTCTTTGTCTTTGATTACAGGTTATATTTGACGAGAAGAAGCTTGGAAATTCTTAGGAAGTTTCATTGGACGACTCTTGGAGGACGATCTAACCAATTATCATATGTTTCTTCTCCATTATTGAGCAAACTAGGGGAGTACTAGTTTCTTTTACTTGTTTTCTTTTCCCTTTATTCATTTTTATGAGTACTTTTAAGAACATTGGGGACAATATTCAACTTAAGTGTAGGGGAAAAATAATCCTTAGAAACTATTCCTTCAATTGCAATTTGCTTGTTCCTTAAAATGATGGGTAATATATCGAAACATAGCATAAAAAGGTAATTTTGACCAAAATTTAAATTTTTTATGACACATACCGACAAAAACCGAGTATTAATAGCGTCTCATGGATAGGAATGTATATGACAACACAAAAACCCTCAAATTCCACCCCAAAAATGTGAGGTTCGCCTTTAGATATATAGAAATTTAGGTATCCATTTTTGATACCCAAGATAATTTATACCTTTAGCTTTCTCAAGTTAAGGTTCGAATGCATTCATATGTGTCTATTATGTCGTTACGAATGTGTATGTATGGTCTTAGTCGCCTTTTCTGGAGCATTGGTATCGGTATTAAATTATATGAGCGTACCGATAGAATATTAAATTCTAGAACTTATTTTTGTGATGCATCCTGAGACAGCATAGTGAGAACTAGGATATGCTAGATAAGAGGCACTAAGATTAACTCATGTTTTAAACCTGTAATTGTTATGATGGTCACCTTGATCATATAACTATATCACACCCTTGCCATGTACTCATTTTTAGTGCAGGATACCCTCAGTATAACCCTCCGAGCCTATCCTTTTTCATGGTTCTTGTAATTTTCTGGTTAAGCCGGACTATTAATGAAGAGCATTGTCACCCTTAAACCAATTGTTACACCCAAATCGCCTTAGCCTACCTTGTATGTACTCACTTTTAGTACATTTTTGTTTTAACCCAAGTTAATTATTTAAGTACACGGTTGCTAAGTCCTTATCCTTGTAGATATTGTTTTCGGACGATTGAGATTAATGGTAGTATTCATCTTATGAAGAATTGGGTAAGAAGTAATTTATTACCCCAATAGAACTCAATAAGCTCCATGTTATGTTGATCCACCTCAAAACGGGTCATTAGTTAGATTGTAAATATTGAGTATGTAAAAGTTCAAGTGTAGGGGTGTATCTATAAACCCTTATGATAATAATATGTTTAAGCAATGGCAGGGCAAAAGTGTACAAAAAAAGTATATAAAAAATTGAAAAAATGTAAGGGCTGCCATTTGCTTATGTTTATGTTAATCATAGAGTCAAGAAAAGAAAAAGAAAGAGATTGATGTAGAGTTATGTAGAGTTTGTATATCTTTATCCGAGTCTTGGCTTAGCAACCAAATCAGCGTGTATTCATATAAATAATTAGCTAACCCTTTCACCTAAAAGCCACCCAAATGTATCCCGTCTATTCTGTTTTTGTTAATGTTATCTTACACCTACACCCCACAACCCTTTAAAAAGACCTCTTTGACAGTAATGACTAGTAATTGCGCCTAGCGATGGAGGTTTTTATCCTTTACCAAGCCTATAGTATTTTTTTATGCTATGACAGGTAATGAGTGTTGATTTTCTGTTTCTTATAGTTGTTATAAATTATCATACACCCGAGTGAAAGAGAGAATCCCAAACACTTATGTAAGGTGCTAGTATATACTTTTTGTGCTTTTAATTACGAGGTCTAGAAGGTTGTGTTGTAAAATACTTTTAAAGAGTAGGTTAAATGCCCCCAATATTGCTATTGTCTAGGTAGAAAAGCTCATTTGCTTAAGGACAAGCAAAACCCAAGTGTAGGGGTATTTGGTCAGTTTTGAGTCATATGATTGTATTGACTAATCTCAGGTTTCATGTAGTAATTCATACAGGAAATAACTTATATAATCGCGTGCAGTAAATTTTTCAAAGAAAACGAAAAGAAAATTTTGCTCAGAGCTTGGAGGTGGCGTCAGGATTTATCTTGACGGCGTCAATGAGGTGTCATTTTATACACTTTTTCGGGGCCATTTAACCCTCTAAATCATGCAAATATGCCTAGATTATGTGCTAAACTGTTTATTTCCAGGTTTTTAGCACTTGGATGGCATTTGGAGGAAATACACGTGACTTGGGCTCAT
Organism: Tanacetum coccineum; assembly: GCA_026074375.1. NCBI lineage: Eukaryota > Viridiplantae > Streptophyta > Magnoliopsida > Asterales > Asteraceae > Tanacetum > Tanacetum coccineum. The sequence goes on along the minus strand of BQNB010066045.1, from coordinate 12,607 downwards.
TTGGAGAAGAAACTGACAAGATTACAAAGCGTGAAGACGGCATCACCATCATAAAGCAACGGCGTTAGGATCTTCTTTGTGATGGCGTCAGAGATCTAGCGACGGCGTCAGGACGTGGCCCACTTAAAGAGGATCTAGAATTATCCACGTGGCGACGGCATTACAACTTCAAAGCGACGCCGTCGCGTCGTTTTCACTATAATTACAAAACCAATTTTAGGGTTTTAAGCGTGTAACTTTGTATAACTTTTGGGAGGCGAACCCTAGTCATTCTAGCAGATTTTTAGGTCGTTTTTAGGGCCTCAAAACCCTATTGTAACTACCTTCAATCCATGTTTTAATCAAGTAAGATTGTTTATCATTAATCATTCAATATGTGTATGTGTTGTTTGATTGATTTATGTTCTTGCTTTCTTTATAACATGCTAGGCTAAATCCTCATTTGTATTTACTTATGATTGCATGAAACTTAGGTTGTAGATCCTTTTAATGTTTCTTCTTGTTGATGGATGTGCGCGTTAGGCTCTAGAAAACTAGCCATAAGGTATTAAATTGGCATAGACGTCTAGGGAAACGCGAGTGTGTAGAAAGGATACTATCGGTAACAGTCTTCATACTACCTTATCCCTAATATGTTTGATCCCTCTTAAGATATTTCGCATGCATTTAATATACTCTTAGGGGCCTTGTAATAGTATTCATACTACCTTAATTGTGCGTTTCCTTAACAGAATATTAAATAGATGGCGGGTTCGTGTAATTCGTTCATGACTTAGGAAATCCTTACACAGATCATCACAAGTGTGACAAAGCAACAGATCTAGGAGAAGCAATCTGAGGAGTAGTGCATAATTAGGTAAATACATCTTTTTATTATAAATTTATCACCAGTAGTTTAGATTATATTTACTTTAGTTAATTAGTTAAACAAACCAACCTCTCAAACCATGATATTTACTTGCTTTCTAAAAAATATAAAAACACAAAAAGAATCTTCTCTTAACCACTTAGAATTTTGTTAGACCGTGTTCGAGCCTTCCTAACTTATTCCCCTAGAGAATGTTAACAACCCCTGAGTCTTGCCCTACTACACTCTAACGATTAGGTACTCTGCCTAGGGGATTGTAAAGCTTCTTGTGAAGTCTTCATAACCTCCACATCAAGTTTTTGGCGCCGTTGCGTGGGGAATAGTTAGGTTTTAATCATTGTTTAACTTAGTTCTACTCGCTTGATTCCTATCAAGTGAGATTTTTATTTCCGTACATTAGCTTTCTCATAGTCTATCTTTTCTTCGTGTTATTTGTTTCGTAACCCATTCTCGTCAACCACCATGGGAGACGCGAATACTATCTCTACTCTTGGATATTACTCCAAACCTAGCTACGAAAGATACAGGAACACCATTGAGCTCCCAGAAGGGAACAATGTGGTACCTCTTCAATCTGACACCATCCGGTTGGTGCAAAACGGATGCTCATTCCAAGACATCGGTTCGAGGATCCAAACCAACACCTTAAGGATTTTCTTAAACTAGTGGACTCACTTGACCTTAATGGTGACAATAGGGAAAGAACGCGCCTGTGTTTATTTTAATTTTCCCTTTGAGATCATGCTAGCAATTGGCTTGAACGTCTTCCAGCAGGATCCATCTCCGCATGGGAGGATCTTACTACCCATTTCCTTGCTCAATTCTTTCCACCGGGAAGGACTGCAAAACTCCTCAACAACATCTTTATGTTCCAACAACATCAAGGAGAGTCTCTTTCTGAAGCATGGACTCATTTCAAGGACTTACTCCAAAAAGTCCTCATCATGGCATCGATCGTTGGCTTTTAATCTAAATCTTCTATGATCATGTCTCCTTCTATAACAACCCATAATTTTCCACAATATTATTTTAAGGTAATATTCCACTTATTGTATTTAATACAACCATTTTCACAGATATTTTTTTATATCAATGTATTTGGTATTCCATTTAATTATGTAACGTAGCTTACATTTCCAAATAAATGAGCTCACGCACCTACCAACACCAACTCCATTAATGTTTATGTCAAGTAAATATTGTAATATGTCAAGTAATACGTTCTAATATCCATTTTACCATGTACGTTATTTATTTAACATACCATCCAAAACGTTTAACATAAAAAGGATTTTACACGTTAAAGTTTATACCTAAACCCTAACCACATGTATTTTACAAGCAATCCAAATGTACTAACCAATAAGGTGTACGTACAAGTTAACCATGCACAAGATTTAAACCATTTCCCTCTAAATTCTTATAAGCCATTTGTACCATCCTTTAAGCATAAGTTACAACTCTTCCAAGCACCACATTTGAATTATTTCTTCCCTCCACTCCACCTCATGCTTGTACAAACCAAACAAAACCCTAACCGAAGCCCTAACTAGTTGAACTAGCTATTAAACAAGCTAAGATCAAGATTGATTTTCTCCACCATGACTCACCACCTTGTCATCACCCTTTCACCACCAAGTCGACACCTCACTACCACCTTGTCACCTCCTTGGTTATTCGAACCCCTCCCACCACCTTACACCTCTTTAAGCTAGAACACTAGCTTCCATTAGTCACTACATCACCATACACCTTTCTAAGCTAGAAACCTAGCTTCCATTAGTCATTACACCTTGATAAGGATGCAAGACTTAGCAATCTTGACTTCCTTGCCCTATAAATACTCAAACCACACACACATTCTCACAACACACAATCATTTTCATTTGTTCTTTGACCTATTTCGAGCCATAGAAGAGAAAGGAAGGAGTATAAGCCAAGGAAGAAACCATGGTGTAAAGGATAAATAAAAAAAAAAATTATTTTTGATGGGTTCTTGATTTCATTACAAATGGCTATTCGATTCCTTACCAAGCCATTTAAACCATTATAAGTACTAGTTGCGTGACGAAGCCGTTTACTTCCATTTGAATCACTTTTCCCATAATCAGATTTTCCCTATTAAAGGTGAGTTCATAGTCCTACTTTTATATGTTTTCCAAATCCCGTGGGGAGATACATGCTATAAACCATGAATACAAGTATTTTCCAACTGTATGCTATCCTGATATATTATTGCCTAGTTCATCATTTGTCAAGGTCCCTTATATCATGAACCATTAATCACCGTAACGTGAACGCAAATATCTGTGGATAGATCTATCGGGATTGACGAATCCCGTTTGTATTTACCAATAAGGTAACCAAGCGCACTATATTTGAGAAATAATAGGTAATTAACAAATTACCTTTCCAGAAGGACATTTGTTCCTTAAATATTATTGGTATGATTTCCATGTTAACGTTTGAGTGTCATGAGCTTAGTGCAATAATACTGTTTTCCATGATAATTGTAATTATGCAATTATTACCATTTATGTTAACTTGTATTCAACCATTATGTTATAAACCTGTGAATTTCACTCAACTTTTGTGTTGACCCTTTTTTAGCTTGGTTTATCTCAGGGTACATTAGCAGTTTTAATGGCACCGAGTGGCATAAAATTGAAGATGTCCAAACCTGTTATCATTCAAGCACTATGTTTTATATCTATTTTGGGACCTCCTTTTGTAAAACTCTGAAATATTATTGAATGATAACTAAATTTTCCAAAACGTCTCTTTATGAGTCGTTTTCTATGATTATGACTGTTGATTCATGAAGTAATACCCCAATTTAGCTTCCGCTGCTATGTTGAAATATCGGGGTGTTAAAGATTGGTATCAAGAGCCAGAGTTATAGAGAACAAGGTTAAAACCTAAACTATAACTACTTTTTCCATCTAAGAAAGTCCTTCGTGCCACTACATTTTTCCTGATCAATTGTGTGTACTACAACTTCCAAAATTCAGGTAGGTTCTATCCTATGAGGTAAGAGATTTGCTTAGCAGATGATACACAATTGTTAGTTAAATATAAATGATTTATGTTTATTTCCACTGGGTTGTTACAGAGTTATGTCTACATCCACCCATCCTATTATCATCCTATCTGATTCCGATGTTGAGGATGCTTTTTCCTCTACAGACTACACCCCGGCTTCACCGGACTATTCCCCAGCCTCACCGGGGAACACCTCTTCTGACTCCAAAACTGAGTCTGACCCTTCAGAGGATCTATCTGAGGATCATTCAGCCCCACTAGCCATCACACCTTTTCCCGATGATCTGTATATGCAGATCAGATGAGCGTATTATGCCACTAATGAGGAATCATCTGATTTATTATCCTTATCCACTATTCCACCACCACCTGCACTAGTTTGTCCCCTGTAGATAGGCTGATTCTACAAGCCTTATGAGCCTGAACCTTTATGCAGAATTTTAGGTATACCCGAATTGGTATGACTTTCATTCATACGGACCGGAAGAGGGTACGCTCATATTGCTTCACCATCTATTTTGCCTTGACTCCAGTATTTACCATCTTCACATTATATCATCCTGAGACTTGTCCCTGAGGAACGATTTGCAGCATCTCTGAACGTGCCCACTTCCTATCACCACCATTTCCCCTTACTAATCTTTCTACCCCACCTTGGTGGTATTGAGATTGGAGAGAATTATCAGACTGCTGCGGCTCGACAAGTCCACATTATTACCGTTATAAAGCAGTCTGGAGCGCCATGAAGAAACAGATCGTACATTTTAAATTCACTTAGATGAGTTTCCCTTGGAAACGCTTGAGCGAGATAGAGTATATGGTATATATAGGTCTTGTTGAGTAATTATACAGCGGATATTTTACAGACTAGAGACTGAGCTTCAAAGAAGAACGTACATAGATTGCTTGGATTTCAGTGAGAATAAAGCGATGACCAACGAGTTGTTCTTACTCGCATCAGGATTTCCACTCTAGAGATTACATAATCGAGGATATCAGGTTCGCCACGATCAGGACATGAGCGTCTTTGGACACGATCCATGAGCTCAAGAGCCACAAGGGAGGACCATCAAGCTACTAGACTAGATCCTTGTCATTTACAGTTTTTGTTTCAAATCACAACTCGAGATGGTGTGGAATAAATATCAACACTTGCAAATTTTGTTATGTAAAATATTTGGACAAGTTATTTATGACATATGTAGTTGTGATTCTATTATACCTCGTTGTTTCATGATATAGATATATGTATGTCGTGGTTATCTATCCTATATCATGTATTATGATCATTCATGTATTGTATCTTTATGTATTCAGGTTAATATGGCACTCTTACCACCAGGTTTTATCGAACCTTTGTATCCAGATATCATGGCTATGATTAATGCTCAGGATATTGAACATATAATCCCACCTACACCACCTAGAGACACTGACCCTCCTGTTGGATCACCCATTCCATCATCTCCATCTTCATCAGTAGGATCTTCATCACCGGTGAGGTCAACTACACCACCAGAATATCCCTTTGATAAGTCTATCTTTGCGGAGTTAGATAACTCATTATGGATCATACCCCTGCGGATACCACTAGGAAGTGAACACAGTCTTAGAGGGAATAAGAGTCGATGTTGTTAGAGTGCTCATCTATAGAAGTCTTAGATTCTAAAAATTTTCGTTATATCCTGCAATATAATATCAAAGGATGTGTATTTCTTTGTTATAACTTGTACAAAATAAAAATCTATGTCAAATGATTTCAACTATCCACTATGTATGAAATTTTAATATTATACGATTGATTGTGATAGGACTATATCAATTGTATAGATTCTTAATTTTGTGTTGTCTAGTAAAGTGATTGAATGGCTCCTAAGAGGAAATCAACCTCTGCAGCACCAGCCATGACTCAGGCCGCCATCAGGAAACTAGTTGCTGATAGTGTTGTTGCAGCTTTGGAGGCACAAGCTGCTACCATGGCAAATGCTGACAATAGCAATAGGAACACCCGATAAGGTGAAACTCCTGTAGCAAGAAAATATAGCTACAAAGAGTTTATGAGCTGCCAACCTTCCTATTTCAAAGGTACGGAAGGGGTTGTTGGCCTCATCCGCTAGTTTGAATGAACTGAATAGGTATTTCTCCATAGTAACTGTACCGAGGACAGCAAAGTAAAATTTGCTACTGGTACTCTAACTGAGGACACTTTGTCCTGGTGGAATTCATTCGCCCAGCCTATTGGAATAGAGGAAGCTTACAAGACCACCTGGTCTGAATTGAAGAAGCTCTTAACAAAGAAGTATTGTCCTCGAACTGAGGTTAAGAAAATAGAGGATGAATTTTACAGCCTGACTGTTAAAGGGAATGATCTCAAGACTTACGTTAGAAGATTCCAGGAGTTGGCAGTCTTATGTCCAACTATGGTACCAAATTCTGAGAAACTTATAGAAGTCTTCATCGGAGGATTACCCCAAAGTATTGAAGGAAATGTTACCGCTTCAAAGCCTTAAACTTTGGAGGAAGCCATTACCATAGCCCAGAGGCTAATGGATCAGGTAACAAAGCACAATTTTGTGCAAGGAACCAATGATCGCAAACGAAAGTTTGATGATAGAAGAACCTTCACCAACAACAACAACTACCACAATAACCGCAACAACAATAACAAAAACTGCAACAATGATCACCACCAATAGCATGATAGAAGACAAGAAGCCGATAGGGCTTATGCTGCCACCCCAACTGAAGATAGTAGGTATACTGAAAACCTTCCCTTGTGTAAACGAATCGACCTGCATCACAAAGGACTCTTGCACGGTCAAGTGTCAGACTTGTAACAAGGTGGGCCACCAGACTAGGAACTGCAAAAACAAAGCAACCTACAACTAGTGTCGGTAACTTGTCATGCCTGCAGGGATAAAGGGCATTACAAAAATTAGTGACCGAAAGCAAACAACAGTGCCCACGGGAGAGCATACTTGCTGAGAGACAAGAACGCTCACCAAGACCCAAACGTAGTCACAGGTTACTTCCTTCTAAATCAACTCTTCTAACTAGAGTATTATTTGATTCAAGAGCCGATAAAAGTTTCGTATCCATATCTCTTGCTTTCATGCTTAATATCCCACCAATTACATTAGATACCACCTATGTCATTGAAATGGCCGATGGAAACCTAGTAGGCACTAATACCGTTATCCAGGGTTGCAACCTGATTTTGTTAAACCAACCCTTCAAAATTGACCTCATGCCGATTAAACTTGGTAGTTTTAACATCGTCATTGGTATGGACTGGTTGTCCAAGTATCATGCCAAAATTATCTGTGACTAGAAAGCCGTCCACATCCCAATCGACGATGAAACTTTGATCATTCGACATGATCGAAGTAAAACCCGACTAAGCCTCATATCATGTATTAAAACCAAAAGATATATATCTAGGGGATGTTAAGTTTTCATAGCCCAAGTAATGGTGAAGAAGACAGACGAAAGACGACTGGAAGATATACCAGTAGTCAGAGAATTCCTGAAAGTTTTTCCTAAAGACCTACCTGGCCTTCATCTGATTCGCCAAGTAGAATTCCAAATCGATTTAATGCCAGGAACGGCACCAGTGGCCCAAGCACCCTACAGATTAGCTCCTTCAAAAATGCAGGAACTATCTGACCAACTACAAGAGTTAGCAGACAGAGGCTTTATCCGACCAAGTACTTCGCCTTGGGGAGCTCCTGTCTTATTTGTTAAAAACAAAGATGGATCTTTCAGAATGTGTATCGATTACTGGGAGCTAAATAAACTTACCGTAAAGAATCGTTACCCATTACCCAGGATCGATGATTTATTCGACCAGCTTTAAGGTTCGAGTGTTTACTCGAAAATTGACTTGAGATCAGGCTATCACCAACTGAGAGTCCGTGGACGAAAGATATCCAAAGATCTTTCAGAACGTGGATCGGACACTATGAATTTCCAAGTGATGCCATTTGGTTTAACTAACGCGCCTGCTGTGTTCATGGACCTCATGAACCGTGTGTGCAAACCATACTTGGATAAATTTGTGATAGTGTTCATTGATGATATACTCATCTACTCCCGTAACAAAGAAGAACACGCAGATCACCTGAGAATAATACTGGAATTACTCAAAAAGGAGAAATTATATGCCAAGTTCTCCAAATGTGATTTCTGGATCAGTATCGTGCAATTTCTCGGGCACGTGATTGACAGTCAAGGAATTCACGTTGACCCCGCCAAGATTAAAGCAGTCAAGGATTGGGCATCTCCTACCACACCCACAGAGATACGCCAATTCTTAGGACTCGCCGGCTACTATCGAAGATTTATCGAAGGTTTTTCGAAGATTGCAAAGCCTTTGACTGAATTAACCCAGAAAAACAAGAAGTATATCTGGGGAGAAAACCAAGAGTCAGCTTTCCAACTGCTAAAACAGAAGCTTTGTGAAGCTCCAATCTTAGCATTACCAGAAGGAAACAACGATTTTGTCGTTTACTGTGATGCATCACTCCAAGGTCTGGGAGCGGTGTTAATGCAAAGAGAAAAAGTTATTGCATATGCATCCCGACAACTCAAGCCTCATGAAGAGAACTATACCACACACGACCTCGAATTGGGAGCAATAGTGTTTGCTCTTAAAATTTAGAGACACTATATGTATGTCACAAAGTGTACCGTGTTCACTGATCATAAAAGCCTTCAACATATCCTTGATCAGAAAGAGTTGAACATGAGGCAACGCCGTTGGTTAGAATTGCTCGCAGATTACGATTGTGAGATTCGTTACCATCCTGAAAAGGCAAATGTTGTAGCAGATGCCTTAAGCCGAAAGGAAAAAATCAAACCACTCCGAGTTAGGGCATTAGTCATGACCCTTCACCCAAATTTACCATCACAAATCCTCGAAGCCTAAACCGAGGCGATCAAAGAAGAGAACATTAAAGCTGAGAACCTACGAGGAATAGACAAAGCATTTGAAGTACGTCCTGATGGAACCCGTTGTATCAAGAACCGAAGATGGTTACCACACTTTAGTGATTTGAGGGACTTGATCATGCATGAGTCCCATAAATCAAAGTATTCCATCCACCCAAGTTCTGACAAGATGTATCAGGATCTAAAGAAACTCTATTGGTGGCCTAACATGAAGGCGATCATCGCTGAATATGTCGGCAAGTGTTTGACATGCTCTAGAGTTAAAGCAGAATGTCAGAAGCCATCCGGCTTACTGATACAACCAAAGATTCCTAAATGGAAATGGGAAAGAATAACGATGGACTTCGTTACAAAACTACCCAAAATATCAAGCGAACATGACACAATTTGGGTCATTGTAGACTGCCTTACCAAATCAGCACATTTCATCCCCATCAAAGAGACAGATAGTATGGAAACCCTTACAAGGTTGTATATAAAGGAGATAGTCTCACAACATGGAGTGCCGATATCCATCATCTCGGATCGTGACAGTTGTTTCACATCCAGATTCTGGCAGCCAATGCAGAGTGCTTTAGGTACTTAATTAGACATGAGTATGGCATATCATCCCCAGACTGATGGATAAAGTAAAAGAACCATCCACATACTCGAAGACGTGCTTCAAGCCTGTGTTATAGATTTTGGAAAAGGATATGAGAGACACTTACCACTGGTAGAATTTTCCTACAATAATAGTTACCATGCCAGTATTAAGGCAGCACCATTCGAGGCACTTTATGGTCAAAAATGCTGATCACCTGTCTGCTGGGCCGAAGTTGGAGATGTCCAACTGACGGGACTAGAGATAATCCATGAAACCACCAAAAAGATAGTATAAATCCGACAATGCTTGTAAGCTACAAGAGACCGGCAAAGGAGTTATGCCAATTTAAGGCAAAAGCCTTTGGAATTCCAAGTTGGAGATCGTGTTATGCTAAAAGTGTCACATTGGAAAGGTGTCATCCAATTCGAAAAGTGAGGAAAGCTTAACTCCCGGTACATTAGACCATTTAAGATCCTTGATAGGGTCAGCCCAGTGGCATACAGACTTGAGCTTCCTGAAGAACTCAGTAATGTCCACAATACCTTCCACATTTCTAATTTTAAAGAAATGCCTACGACGAATCCCTCATCATTCCAATGAAAGAGATTCGGCTCGATGACAAACTCAACTTTGTGGAAGAACCAGTAGAAATCATAGACCGAGAAGTCAAACAACTGAAACAAAATCGTATCCCTATAGTCAAAGTAAGATGGAACTCTAACAGAGGACCAAAATTTACGTGGGAATGCGAAGATCAAATTCGTGCCAAGTACATCTATTTCCAAACACCACTCCAAATTCCAACTAAATCTCGGGACGAGACTCCTTTAAGGGTGGGAGACTATAACAACCCACAATTTTCCACAATATTATTTTAAGGTCATATTCCACCTATTGTATTTAATATAACCATTTTCACGAATATTTTTTTTATATTAATGTATTAGATATTCCATTCAATTATGTAACGTAACTTACATTTCCAAATAAACGAGCTCACGCACCTACCAACACCAACTCCATTAATGTTTATGTCAAGTAAACATTATAATATGTCAAGTAATACGTTCTAACTTCCATTTTACCACGTATGTTATTTATTTAACGTACCATCCAAAACATGTAACATAAAACGGATTTTACACGTTAAGGCTTATACCAAAACCCAAACCACATGTATTTTACATGCAATCCAAATGTACTAAACTATAAGGTATACTGTTAGGACTTAAAAAACTTCAAGGATTCTTAGAGTTACTACTGCTCAGGTACATAATAGAAATTATGCTAAGTAGTTAGTACTGGTAGTATAAAGTTACCACTGCTAGTTACTACTGTTAGTATAATTTAGTACTGTTAGTATAAAGTTACTGTTGTTAGTTGAAGTTAAGACTGCTCAGAGTTGAAGACTAAAATATAAGCTAAGTAGTTAGTGCTGCTAGTAGTAATGTTAAGACTGCTAGTACATGTTACTACTATGAGTACTGCTAGTACTAATGTTACTACTTCTTATGTTTATTAGTACTGCTGGTGAAAAAAGTTTATGCTGCTGAATTACAACTGCTAGAAGACTTACTACTGTCAAGAGGATAAAGACGATTTAAAGAGATAAAGATTGTTTGGAGATCAAGAATACTTGTAAAGATAAGTATTGAGATATTTTTGTACAAGATATGCATAATGTATTTGTTTAAGAGATTACGTTTATGTTTAGAAAAGATTATGATATCTTAGGAATGTATTGTAAGCCGACTAGGACTCCTTAGTCTATAAAAGGAGGTCCTAAGGCATTAGTTGAGATACAAGTTTCGCATAAGTTTTCATAGTTGTCAAGTCATTTTAGAAAAGCTTCAAGGTTGTAAACCCTAGTACTAGTGAAGAGTACTCGTATTATTGATCTAATAATATTGGAGCGTTTAGTTATATCTTTGTTTGTACACGATTACTGTTTTATTCATAATACTTCTAGGTATTAAGGTGTAGATTCCGCATACACTTTAGTATAAATACAAAGTTTCTACAACAAGTTATTTTGGACTTATCCAAGGTAATTTAACCTTAGATAACCTAAGGAATCGATCAAGGATTGGGATCAACAAGTGGTATCAGAGCTTTGCTTTGAGAAACTTTAATCTAGAAGTCATAGAGTTTGAATCTGCAAATAGTAATACTACTACTAAGCTACCCATACTCAAACTAGGTGAGTATGAGATGTGGGTGATTAGAATTAAGCAGTACTTTCAGATATAAGACTATGCTCTATGGGGGGTCATAGAGAATGGTAATTCATGGATGTCTGTACTACAAACAACACAGGAGAATGGTACTTCAGTTACAAAGATGTTTGTGCCTATAACTGCAGAAGAAAAGACCAACAAGAAGAATGATGTGAAGGCCAGAAGCTTGCTACTCATGGCTCTCCCAATGAACATCAACTTACATTCAGTCAGTACCCTGATGCTAAAACAATGTTTGCTGCCATTGAAACACGATTTGGAGGTAATGAAGCTACTAAGAAAACACAGAAGACACTTTTGAAGCAATAGTATAAAAATTTTAGTGCATCAAGCGCAAAGTCTCTTGACTCTATCTTTAACAAGCTTTAGAAGATTGTAAGTAGGCTTGCAATTTTGGGTGTGGTCATTGCTCAAGAAGACTTAAATTCAAATTTTTTGAGCAGCTTGCCCCCTGAGTGGAACACTCATGTTGTAGTCCGGATGAATAAGCCTGAAATTGAAACAATGAGCATTGATGATTTATACAACAACTTCAAAATTGTTGAACAAAAGGTAAATAAATCTGTTGGTGCAAGTAGTGGTGTTCAAAACTTGGCCTTTATGATTACTTCAAGCACTAGCAATACTAATGATATTAAAAATGCCAGTCCACAAGTTAGTACTGCTAGCCCTAATGTTAACACTGCTAGTCCTTAAGTTAGTACTGCTAGCTTCAGTGATAATGCTGTGTATGATTTCATGGTTGAGAATCCCAATGGTTCTAATATTCTACATCAGGACTTAGAGAAAATTGTTAGGACTTAAAAGACTTCAAGGATTCTTTGAGTTATTACTGCTCAGTACTGTTGGTACAAAAGTTTATGCTGCTGGATTACAACTGCTACAAGACTTACTACTGTCAAGAGGATAAAGACGGTTTAAAGA
>BQNB010066044.1:7500-34714 GCA_026074375.1 Tanacetum coccineum | reverse complement strand
AGAGTGCATAGTCTTGGATCTGGAAGTACTGCTTAATCCTTATAGCCCACATCTCATATTCCCCCAATTTAAGTATGGGAAGCTATGCATTAGGACCACTATTTGTAGATTTAAGCTCCATGTATTCTAGATCAAAGTTTCTCAAAGCAAAGCTCTGATACCACTTATTGATCCCAAACCTAGATCGATTCCTTGGGTTGTCTAAGGTTAAATTACCTTAAGGTTAAATTACCTTTGATGAATCCAAAATAACTTGTTGTAGAAACTTTGTATGTATATTAAAGTGTATGCGAAATCTACACCATAATACTCTAGAAGTAAAATCAATAAAACAGTAAGTATGAATGAATGAACACAAGATGTAACAAAACGCTTCAATATTATTAAAGATAATAATACGAGTACTCTATCTTAGTACTAGGGTTTACAACCTTGAAGCTTTTCTTAATCGACTTTGACAACTCTGAAAACTGATAATGATACGTCTGCGTGTTTTTATGATATGAGAGATATAAACTACATGCCCTAGGGTCTCCTTTTATACACCAAGGAGTCCTAGTCAGCTTACAATATATTCCTAAGATATCTCAATCTTTTCTAAACATAAACGTAATCTTCTAAATAAATACATTATGTATATCTTGTACATAAATATCTCAACACTTATCTTCACACGCATTCTTGTTCTCCAAACAATCTTTATCTCTTTAATTCGTCTTTATCCTCTTGACAGTAGAAAGTCTTCAAACAGTTGTAATCTTTCCACCAGCAGCACTAATAAACATAAGTAGTAGTAACATTAGTACTAGCAGTACTAATATACACTAACAATAGTAACTAGCAGTGGTAACATTATACTATCAGTACTAACCACTTAGCATAATTTCCATTATATACCTGAGCAGCAGTAACTTTTAAGAATCCATGAAGTCTTTTAAGTCCCAACATTGTATTTTTACAAACATAAACCTAAATCTTAAATTTACTTATAATAAAACCAAGTCCATAAATCCTAAACCATAAAACCATTAATCCTGGCCCAAATATAAATGTCCAAGCCCAACATCCCATACCCAGTCAAAGTCATATGAACGAGTCAATTACTGTACATCTTTCTCTTTTTCCCTCCCTATTTTACAACAACAACACACGCAGGGTTAATCAATTTCACCCACACATACACCCCTTTTGTTTCTAGAAGCTCCTACCATCTGACACAAAGTTAAGCCACGCTGGTAATCCCAAATGCTTTGATTGGTTGAAGATACATAGGGGAGATCCAAGGGTAAGAAGAGATGATTGGGAGTATTATTTAAGATCAAGGGTCAGGATTAGAAGCTTGGGAACGCTCCTCAAGTCCTAGAAGGTTCTACTCAACACTATATATAGAGAGAGGACTTCACACACTTAGAGAGGAATTTTTAGTAGGATTAGGAGTAGATTAAGATAGCTTAATTTTAAGCTTATTAAAACTTGTATTCCTTTTTCAGCTTTGTACTAGTTTTTATGAATAATAAAAGTTATATTCTCAATTTAATTATCTTTTACATTTATGTTTTTACTCTAAATTCACCTTAGATTCATAATAAGCTATAATAAGCTCACTTAAGCTTTTTTTTAAATCTCAATTCAGTGTTTACTTGTATAAATAAGCTTCCAAAGCTTATTTGTACAAGCTGGTTAAATTTAATATCAGTTGGTTAAGGTTTGGGGATTATAGCTTTATGGAAGACAAGCCAAAAAGGGATGGGCTTATGGATTTCTTACCAGCTTATCTCTGATAAGCTGGAGCTAGTTGATAAGCTCTATTGAGCATTTTCGTCCTTGTTTAAGCAGAGGACTAAGTTACACTCTCTCTTTTAGCTTAAATTTATGTTTTAGCTTATTATTCTGATTATCTGCTTATTCTCTGCTTATCTTATGCTTATTGGTGCTTATTTAGTTATGCATTTGCTTGATCAATTTGGTTTATAGTTTAGTTTAGATTTGACCTTAGTTTTCATTAATCTGTCCAATTTTTACCTTATTAGTGCAGCTTATTCTCAAGTGCTTATTAGCCTTAGTTTTAGCTTATTTGTCCCTAATAATCTTAGTTCTCAATCTGTTAATGTATTTTCAATCTTTTTAAAGTCTATTTCAGTTTAAATTTAGATTTTCATCATCTGAAAGGGTGTTTGGGATAAAGATTCCAAATGGGTCAAATAAGGTTTAAATCTATTTTTGGTTTGTAAGCTAGTTTACATAAACTCAATTTAGTCCTAGTTAGTAGTTTTCATAAGTTCAAAATAGGTTTTGATAAGTTTTTAGTTTCTTCTATAAGTACTTTAAGTCTGTTAGTTTATAAGTGATGTAAACTGCTTATTTTTAAAATCCTATTTGAGGTATTGTTCTTGTGAGCTAAATTGGTTTCTAATGCATCATTGCATAATTGTTTTGAGTCAAAAGCTTCAGCAAAAACACTTAGAGTTTTCTTAATCCAAAAATAGTTTAGTAGTAGTAGTTGGTTTTTGTTCAAAAGTCCTCATTTGCAGATCATAATGTGGGTAGGATCTAGCTTAATTGTGATTGCTTTTGATTTAAATCAGCTTATTATAGTCTAATCTTAATATGTTTCTAGTTTTTAGTTTGTTAAAAATGTCTTTAAATCTTAAATGTTAGTCTGCAATTAGTCCTTTAATATCAAAAAGCCTAAAAACAAGTAGTATAATCTGTCATGTTCAGGTGCATTTTCTAGCTCATTTTCTAAACTTAGTTAGCTTAATTTAGCTTATTTATGTTATTTGAGTCTTGTGCTTTATCTGATTTTAAATTTTAGCTTTTGCCTTTTGCTTATTAGTTCATTAAGTTAGCTCAAAAAGTGGTGTAAGTCCTTTAATCCTTCTTTAAGGTATGCTGTCTTTTAGCTCATTTTCATTCTTAAATGCTTATTCGGTGTAGGTTTAGGTAAGTTTCAGCTTATTTGCTTTTCTTTTTGCTTATTATGTCCCTAAAATTTCATTTAGTTTTAGCTATTTGTCTATGTTTAAAAACAAAGCAAAAAGACAATCTGTCATTTTTGATTGTGCTTAGTCTAGCTTATTTTATAAGATTTAGAAAAAGTGCCTTTATTAAAAGTGCTTATTTTTCCTTGTTCTTCAGCTGTTTAAAAATAAATAAAAAAAAAATTGTTTTGCAAAAAGGTAAGGTCCAGGACTGAAACCTGCGACCTTACCTTCACACACACTCAGCCTTACCATTGTGCCCTTGGGACTTTTTCATTAGTCCCATGCAACATTTTATAAATATACACTTTTTCAGTTTGGCCTATTTTGCTTATTTGAGTTTTTCATGCTTATTGGAAACTGCTTATTACCCTGTTTTTCTTTGTAAACTTTTAGTTTTATATCTAGTATTTTTAGTAATTTTCTCAAATTTTTATATATAAGTTTAGTATTTTTAAGTTAATTTTTATTATTATTTTGTGTAAAAAAATAGTTTTAAATAGATTAAATAATCTTAAAAATATTTTTTGTTATTCTAAAATTACTTTAAGTCATTTAGTTTAAGAAACTTGCAATTTGATTTTTATGAGTTTTATTTTTTTTAATTAATTAGTTAGTTAATTTTAGTTATTAATCGGTTTTAATTTGTTTTAAATGTCATTAGTTTTTTAAATCGCTTTAATCGCTAGCTTTTCATGCCTTTATATGCTTTACCTTTGCGCTATTAGATTTAGAAACCAAAACCAAAACTTAAATGACAATCAAGCTCGACTTACAACATGAACGTAGATTTCCATTCACCTCTCACTGAGGAGAACGATACTCGTGTTGATTACTTATTGTTCTTTCCTAAGAATAATTTGTATGATACTTAGCTTACATATATGTATTTTATTATATTATATATATTTGAGGGTTATTTGTTTGATACGTATAATTAAGAGGGCTTTTAACAATTATCACCGTATCTAGGAGACATCAATACGCCGTATTCACAATATAGTAATAAAATATTTTGGGAGATATCAAACGTGGTCCTTACTCCAAGAAATCCCCAATACGTCATATCCCACATTGCTCGATACTGCGTATCGACGAGTTTCCAGACTCTACAAATAGACGATCCTAAATTCAGTTTTAGGTATGCAAGTGAATCCCTAAACCCCCAAGTCGACCAAGAGATGAATAAAGGAGCCTAAAAGGTCAGAAAAGAGCCTCAAGATCATAGGAAAACTCTTGTAATCTTCGCGCAACCGAACACGCGTTCGATTAAGGTTTTTTTATTTTAATCGTTCATATATCAAATCGTGTGTATTTTTACAATGACTATCGGCTGATACCTTTAGGTATCAGCCATGTTTATGAAGATATAATGTTTGGTTTGTTTATCTTGATTGCTTAATTTATCGTTGATTGTTGTTTATGTTTATCAATTTATATTCGTTAAATGCTTAAATATGCGACCTATCATTCCACTGGGTCTAGTCCTACATATTCAATGCGCTGCAACTTTGGTGTTGTTTGGGCGTAGGCTAAGAGTCCGAGATAGCTCTCCATATTGTAATTTATATATCCAGAATCATAGGATCAAAAATACTGACCTATCTTTGCCCTTTGATTGTGAGCTTAGTTGAGCCATAAGGTGACCTTGGTACCAACGAGTATGTTCTAATCAATTGGTAAGGACTCGGAACAGTGGACTACTAGTATATAAAGAGCCGTTAAGAAGTAAGTGGGTAAAGTCTCTATGAGCTAGGGTTTAGTAAGAGCACCATTATTAATCTCCTAAGATAAATTATAATCAACAAATGCTTGCTTTACACGGATGCGTCTAATTGTAATAGAATTGGCGTGTCTAGGGCTTAGGAAGAAGTACCGCCTAAGTCTAGGAATGATATGCCCTTTGAGATAAGTCAATCATTGCACTAATATACAAACCAGCATTTTATCGGATTATTCATGGTTGAAATGTTTTCCATACATTAGATCTTGACCGTTCCTTTATTGTTTGTTTATCTTCTTGTGTGTGTTTATTGCTTTACTTGTCATCAAAACTTTAGGTTAGATACACAAAACTGTGACAGTCTCTCAGGCTGGAACCCCTCTTTTTGCATTAGTTTTAGGTTTAACTTATATAACTAAAATACCGATAGATTAGATATTAACACTCTCGCTCTTAGTGATCGACACCATACTTACCAACGAAGCTACATCTAATTGGGTACACTGCCTGTTAAAGTGTTGGTTTTAGGTATAGTTGGCATAAAATAAATAGTAAAACTTGATACATAAAATACCTACTCACAACGACACATCAAGTTTTTGGCGCCGCTGCCGGGGAATGAAGTTGTTTAATTCTTATTTATTAGTGTTTTAGTTTAGTTTAGTTTAGTTTAGTTTAGTTTAATTTGCATATTTGTGTGTTTGTTTTCTGCATTGTAGATTTTGCATATTGTGTGTTTGTGTGCATTATTACAGTTTGCTGTAACCTTCTGAGTCGAATACTCAATACGACGTATTCATTTTCTTGGATACGGCGTATAAATTTTTTCAAACGAATACAGTGTATTCGACTCTATCATCAATATGGCGTAATCAATTCACTGAATACGGCGTATTAAGCTATTTGATAGTTTTCTTTCCTAGGAAATTTATTACAGGTTAAAATGGACGACCCCAACATTACTATGGAAGAGTATATCAAGCCTGAGGAAGAAAAGGCTCGAAAATGTGGTAAGGTGTTTAACTGGGAAACTGCTAAGTATGGTAAGATCTGGTATGATGAAGACGTTCATGACCTCAGATCCGTTGAAACCGAATTCCTAGCTATAGTCTTCAATGATAAGTTAACATCTGAAGAAGCACTCTTATGTGAGCCTACGGTAAATTCTCTTAACAACGATGAAATTGACTTTAGAATATCGTTTGACGAATCCGACGATGAAGATTACACGGTAATTTATGGCAAAAATTCATTTTCTTATAAAATAAATGCTGTCAACGATTTAAAAACGGATTCGGAAATGATAATGATAAAGTCAATATGCCTTCGTTTCCGTCACCAAAGTCTACGGTAAGTTGTTTTGATAATTTAGACTTCTTCAAAGATTTTGAGAATGAATTTCCGGCCATTGTTTACAATGATGCTCTTACGTCTAAATTAGATTTTTTAACTGAACCTGCTATGAATCCTCAACATATCGATGAATTTAATTTGAAAGATAAAACATCATTGTCCGAATATGATGCAGAGGAACAAAATGTTATATTCTTTAATGATTTATTTCCTTTTAACGTAATTTATCCCGTTGAATTAAAAACGGATAATGATAAAGTCGATATTGAACACTCTTCGAGGGATTTATCTGTCAAACCATTACCTGATGTAATAAATATCGATGTTGGTGCCTATGCACATGGGTCAAATAAGCTTTTGGAAACAAGTCATGATACATCTAATAAGTTTTTCAAAACTGAAACTTTTATCAAGGGACTAAATTTTAATATCATGACTTGGAATCATCTTAACAAAGGGATGTCATTCATTTTCCTAATCAAGAATTTGTATGTGCCATTTGGCATCCCGTTCGACCCCAAATTGTTTTATAAGGATTGGATTAAACTGGGGCAAGTATAACTTAAAGACATTTCTGTAAACAAAAGTGCTTGCCAGGAGACAACCCGAAATGTATTTTTAATTTTTATCGAGTTTGTCTTCCCAGATTGTATTTTACGACGTATCCAAACCCCATGGATACGGCTTATTAGCCTTCTAGACGTTATCTAGTCTTTATTTTTAGCACAGTCTGTACGGCGTATTCGTTAAACGAATACAGCGTATTCGACACAGGTATCAATACGGCGTATCCTGAGGTATGGATATGGCATATCGATTTCCTGTATAGTTTTTAGGTATTTATTTTGAGTCTAACCAACGAATACACGGAGGTAGTATTGCATTTGTTTTCTGAGAATTTATACAGGACCTCGCTGGAACGAAAATGATAAATATTGGTGGAGAATTTACAAATCTGGAGATCTTGAAGTGTTGGAGTCTTGAAAACTTCAAGGTGGCTGTTCAATATAAAATCTTACTCAATAAATCTACGTGGAGAATCTACCGAGCAAATATCAAGGGAGTTTCTGATTCTAATTCTTTTTAATTCCCGTATTTAATGTTTTATATATACAACGAGGACGTTGTATAATTCAAGTGGGGGGATGGAATTAGAATGTTTACTTGTCCTATTTTTCACACTAAAATGCTTAAATTATGCTCAAATTTAATTTTTTTTCAAGCATACTTTTTTGAAATTACTTGATACATAACCCGCACACAATAACCCTTGTTAAATATTGTGAGGATTTAACCTATCCGTTTCCAATTGTTTACCCAAATTCAACAAAATATGAGTGTGCCGGTGATGTTGTAGACTTTAGAACTTGGCTTGGTATATCTATTCGAGACCATAATAATGAGTACTATGGATTTAGATAGAGTAACTTGTTTAAATTGGTAAATTTCAGGATTACACCCAAATCGCCTTTACATGTTGTTTATTAACTAACTACACCGGTTAGTTAACCTCTCGTTTAAACCCTTTGTTTACTCTCACTTTAAGAGTAAGATTCCCCTAGAACAACCCGTAGAGCCAATCCTTTAGGAACTACACCAATTATTTGTTTCGTTACACCCTTACACCTTAACCTACCCTTTTAGATTAAGTTTATTTTACAGTTGCTAGTTGCTTAAAGTGTAAAGTTTGTATTTCCTGAGTCTTGTGTCATTTTCTATTTTTGGTATGGTTGGAAGAAATTTGCACATTGCAAATGGGAATGTATATTAGTAGTCAAAACTCATGAGATTTTACTACCATTACAATTATTGGTGAATCCGAAGAACGAAGAAATATCGAAGAAATTATTCTGAATTATTATGATCGTGAAGATGGTGAAACTACACTGAGATTTGAAGCATAGTTAGTAAAAAAAATTGATGAAAAAAAATAAAAATAAAAAATGAGAAAAATTGCAACAAAAAAAGAGGGAATGATTGAAGATAATCGTTTCACAAGAGCATTACCGAAGGAATTACACGAAGGATCGATTATTCGTTGATACGCAACAAAAATCAACGATGTAAAGTATTGTATGAAGTGGAAGATATTGCCACTTGCCTTGTAGAGTATGTAAAGTTTTGGGATGATTAGGAAGTTGAACGTTACGGGAACGCCAACTTAGATTGTTGTTTTTGATCTATGATCAAGACGTTGTAAATAGTTGTGTCTTTATCATGGTAACGGTCGGGAAAAAGTGTCCAACAACTTGTATTTTAGGCTTAATCTATTTGTTTTTTGATTTTTATTTAACAACAATTTACTTCCCTTTTACCTGATGATTAGCCACTGGTTTTACGAGAATGAGGATTTGATCAAGCGTGCATGTCTATTCCGTCGTTATGGCCATGTATGCATGTCTCAGCTGCCTCGTTTGTTTACGAATTTTGGTGAAAGTTAAAAGATCCCTACCCTATATCATTCCTCATCCTAACCGTTGGTTAAATTTGAATGAGGATGTGATCGAACACACATGTCTATTTCTTCATTACGGCCATGTATGTGTGCTTAAGCTGCCTTGTTGGAGTTATACTTTTGGTAAAAGATTGTAGAATGATCAACCCTAAGCCTTATCTTAAAAACCCATATTTACCTTTATAAACTTGTTACTCCTTAGCTTTAGCGGTGGAGATATGTATCCTTGCCAAGCTTATGATAGAATACTCATCACGACCGAGCAATTGAGCAAATTAGTTACATGTTACCACATAGATTAGTTGAGTGATTTGAGTGTTTTCATCTTCCTATTTTGTGAGGTGTTTGGTTGTGTACTTGTAATAGATCAAATAAATGCTTTAACGGAAAATACCCTTAGGGATACATTTTTATAGACTTCTAAAGGCTACTTGAGGACAAGTAGGATTCAAGTGGGGGGATATTTGATAACATCAAATAACGTCTATTTTATAGCATCATTTATCCCATGTAATTAACCATTTTGTCTAATTATTGCAAAGAATTATTACTTAATCGTTCATATTTGAGAATTGCAGTAATATGGAGTACTTGGTGAAGTTATGCTAAAAGGCATGCATTTTGGAGCATAAATGAAAAGTTCAAGAAAGTCTGCTGATCTGACAGAAAGTACGCCGTATTATTCTAGACCTATGCGACGTATCCATGACTTTGACAAATCAAAAGACCATTGCCTGACTTTGAAGAATACACCGTATCCACATAAATGATACACTGTATATAATACTTTGGTCAACGAAGAAGAATCTATTGGTTTTACCTCAATACACCGTATCCATCAAGAAGATACGACGTATCCGTCTCTACACTTCACAAATAACTACAAAGGATTGGAGACCCAATACGCCGTATCCAGGAGACATCAATACGCCATATTCACAATATAGTAATAAAAGACTCTGAAAGATATCAAACGTGGTCCTTACTCCAAGAAATCCCTAATACACCATATCCCACATTGCTCGATACGACATATCGACGAGTTTCCAGACTCTACAAATAGACGATCCTAAATTCAGTTTTAGGTATGCAAGTGAATCCCTAAACCACCAAGTCGACCAAGAGATGAATAAAGGAGCCTAGAAGGTCAGAAAAGAGCCTCAAGATCATAGGAAAACTCTTGTAATCTTCGCACAACCGAATATGCGTTCGATTAAGGTTTCTTTATTTTAATCATTCATATATCAAACTGTGTGCATTTTTACAATGACTATCAGATGATACCTTTAGGTATCAGCCATGTTTACGAAGATCTAATGTTTGGTTTGTTTATCTTGATTGCTTAATTTATCGTTGATTGTTGTTTATGTTTATCAATTTATATTCGTTTACGTGCTTAAATATGTGACCTATCATTCAACTAGGTCTAGTCCTACATATTTAATGCGCTGCAACTTCGGTGTTGTTTAGGCGTACGGTAAGAGTCTGGGATAGCTCTCCATATTGCAATTTATATATCTAGAATTATAGGATCACAAATATTGACCTATACTTGCCCTTTGATTGTGAGCTTAGTTGAGCCATAAGGTAACCTTGGTACCAACGAGTACGTTCTAATCAATTGGTAAGGACTCGAACAGTGGACTACTGTTAGCCGTGTTTTTATTAAAGTGATGGTCATTAAATATTCCCGAGCCTTGTATAAGAAAAACTTAGTTTACGAGAATTTATCTAAGCTAATTGGGCCTAGGTGTCGGGCTTAAGTCCATTAGTAATAGGTCCGACCCAAAGTCAAGCCCAACAATCCAAGAAGGGTTTTATCTCATGTAACTATATAAAGCCCTCTCCAAGTGTGGAGATGGTGTTGCTTCTCATTTCTTTCTAGTGCAAGTAACCATCTTTATTTTTCTCTCTTTGTTTCTCTCTCTAATTTTTTTTTTCTTATTTTTGTGTTTGGTGATGAAATGATATCTCTAACATGTGGTATCAAGAGCCAAGGTTGGGTTTAGTGTTTTGTTGTGGTTTATCTTCTAGCTTATTTCCGGCTTATCTATAAGCGCATTTATTTCTAGCTTATTTTGTTTTTTGACTCATAATACCTTTTTAAATTTTCAAAAGTTTCAATATGTTTAAGTTAACAAATTTTGTCTATCATTTGGGCTTATATATACTTAGATATCACTTGGGCTTATATTTCTTTTGAATCTGTTTCAGTTAAAAACGTTTCATCACTTATTTTTTCATCTTCATATGTTAGTTTTTTTTCAACTTCTCTTTAAATGTTTGTTAAGAAAAGTGCTTTTTTCTCTCAACGTGTTTTTTTGTATTGGCACACGTCTTGTTGGTTTTTGGTTATCAAATATTTTTGTGGTTTCAGTTTGGATTCATTTTTTTCTCTTTTCTCGTTCTTTGTTGAGTTAGGCTTCAAGAAAGGACAATTTTTGAGCCAAAAATCTTGTAACGACTTACTCTTTGTGGTGGAAAAAGCTTATTCTAGCTTATTTTCTTTGGTTGTACACGGTCAAAAGAAGAAGACACAAGGATGATTTTTGTTGTTTCGGTTGAAGACAAAAGAAAAGACAGTTCGAACCAAACAACTAACAACAAGAGCAACCGAACAACTTGTTATCTTAGAGGAACTGAACAAGTAACCAAACAACTATCAATCTTGTAGGAACCGAACAAGTAAGAACCGAACAAATATCAATCTTGTAGGAACCGAACAAGCAAGTACCGAACAACTCAAATCTAGTGTGAATCGAACAAGTAGGAACCGAACAACTATCAATCTTGTAGGAACCAAACAAGTAGGAACCAAACTACTCAAAATCTATTGTTAACCGAACTACTCATATACGTTAAAGTAAATTTTGGGCTTTTTGGTTTCGAGTGTCATTTAACTACGAGACTTCTAACCTATACCATTGTGATCGTGATCCTTATTCAATCAACGTGGTGTATTTGTTTTTCACCGACGATAATCGTATGACTCCGCCAGATAAAATATAAATCGTTTCATTTTTTTTGAATTCAGACAAAGATGATAATAGAAAAAGGAGGGAAACGTGTGTAATTCTTTATTTATTAAACTAAAATCCCAAGTTGACACATGCAGCCCCTAAACTTTTGGTAAAATTCAAAGTTTGTCCTTAGTTGATTATTAAACCCTCTTTGTTGAACTAACTTTACACCGTTACCTTAATTGTTATAATTCAACCGTTAGCTCTCCAAAGTGAATTTAAATTGCACCGTTTGTCCTTATTTGAGTTTTAATTAACCAATACTCATTTTAACTTCAATGTTTGTGCACCGTTCATCACTTTTAAACTCATTTTTCACCAACAAAAGCTCAAATTCTTAAATTTCAACCACAATTAATAATTGTTTCATGGTTTTTTCTTGATTTAGTAAAATCCCGTAAAAGTCGATTCTTTTTACGGTTTAAGTCATAGATTTGTAAAATCCTATGAACGTCAATTGGTTTCAATCCACATCAACAATCACTTTACCCACTAAAGATCTTTGTATATCATTTCACGTCACTTTTGCAATGTCGACTCAACAAGACATCAATGCTATTAGAGCATAATGATTTTCAAACACACATGATCCTTTGGCATTAATGGCAAACACTCAGATACCGTTTCACCTAGATCACTCATCACTCATTACATACCTACAACATCCATAACCAAACAACAACTTTGTCCCACAACCTTCATTCAACACAAACTACATGCAACAACCAATGCAAAATCCCGAAGATATATCAGATCCCACAGCTGCATTAGACATGGCACTTGAACTCATATCTAAGGCATTTAAGCTAAACAACACCACTCCAACAAACAATAACCAAAGAAGTTCATCAAACCCTTGCTACAGTAAGATTGCACACTCGGGTATGAATATAGATCAAGACAGACATATGCTAATAGTTGATGATAATGTTGGGAACCAGTTTAGTCAGAATGCAGTGCATAATGTAGGACTTTTGGTTGGGAAAAATGTAGTTCAGAATCAGGGTACTCATAATGTTAGGAATTAAAATGGGCTTAGTGTTATTTCAGGGATTGCAAATCAGAATGGGAATAGAAATGTTGTAGCAGCACGGGCTGAGGGTAACGGTAATAGGATTAATGGAAATCAGATAAGGTGTTACAACTGTCAGGGAATGGATCATTATGCCAGCAACTACACAGTAAAGCCAAGGATACTAGATGTTGCTTATCTTCAAAAACAGATGCAGCTTGCTTAAAAGGAAGAAGTAGGGATCCAACTCACTCAAGAGGAATTTGATTTCATGGCTGATGCAGGTGCTTATGAAGAGATTGAGAGAGTAAATGACAAATGCACTTTAAAAGATAATCTGCAGCAAGCATCGACATCGGGTACTCAGACTGACAAAGCTCCCGTCTATGATTCAAATGGATCAGCTAAGGTACACCATTTTGAAAATTGTTATGATAATGATATATTCAATATGTTTACTCAAGAAGAGCAGTATAATGAACTACTCAAGCACATTCCTAAACCACACCAAGTACAACAGAATGATGGTTATGTCATTTCTGCGGTTTTTAGTGTGGAACAAAGTGGGGAAACAGTAGAACAACATCCTGCAAATGTTGAGGAAACACGTGCTTTATTTGATTCATTATATAATAATTTAGCTACTGAAGTTGAGAAAGTCAACTTGGTCAATTGCAAGTTAAGAGAAACTAATGCAGATTTGACCACGGAGCTTGCTAGATATAAAAATCAAGAAAAGTGTTTTGAAATTAGTCAAGAAAAATATGACAAACTTGAAAAATGTTATCAAAAGTCTGTTTATTAAGAACAATGTCTTACTAAAAATATAAATGCTCTTCACTTAAGTTCCGGTAAACAAATAACGACTTTGAATGAGGAAATTTCAAATTTAAATAAACAGCTTTCAAAGGAAAAATCAACTGTTTCTTCTATTCTTGAAGAAAAGAAAAAGTTGAATTTGATTTCAAAATACGCGAAGACGAGCTTCTTGATAAACAAATTCTACTTGAGAATAAGATAAAGGAATTAGATAATATTTTGGTTAAAATGGGTAAATCGATTCAAACGATGCACATGCTTTTACCTAAGCCAGACTTGTTTTACCACACCGAACAAAAAATGGCTTTGGGTTATCAAAATCCTTTTTATCTCAAGCAAGCTCAGCAGAAACAATAGAGTTTGTATAATGGCAAAGTGTTATTAGAAAAGCATGATCCTTCTAATGTGTATGATTCGGAAGAGACACTGTAACTTGCTCAAGAGAGTCGTCTAAAATGAAACAATTGAACAAAGAAATAAAATCGGCAAATTATACAAAGATTAATCATCTTTCGGGAGTTTTGTTTCTCAAACGGCCAAGTCACGTGAAGAGTTGTATTTTTTAAATACTTCCAAAACGATCAATTTTTCTAAATCATTTTCAATACCAAATGAAGAATTTTCGGATGATACAACACCTTTGTTGCTCGAAAATTTCTAAATGAGGTAAAAAACACCATTGTGACTCTTCAACGTGTTGTCAAACAAAAAATGACTTTGGATATACATAATTGGTCGTCTTCTGCTCACCAAGAGATTCAAAAAATTGTAAAGGATGAAATTTTCCGTATCGTTAACCAAGTTGACGCTAGAGTGCAAAATTTTGAAATACAATTTTTGAAAGAAGCAGCCAAATTTGTTCGAGACTTACAATCTCTTGCAAAAGAAGCTGATGAATCTCTTGCTAAGCACAAGGCATTGGAATTGGAAATTGAGCGTCTCTTGAGAGCAATTGTCAGTCAAGATATTATGTCTATTGTGCAAAATCCATCTGTTGTAGATTCATCAAATCTCCAAACTGAGCTTGAACGTACGAAAGAACGATTTGAAAATTGTATCATTAAAAAAGAAAACGAATATGCAAAACTTTGGAATGATTGGTACAAAAAATGCGAAGAATGCAAATATGACAAAATTTCGTACGATAAAGCTTATAATGACATGTAACAAAAGATCGAACGATTGCAAGCTCAGTTGGGAGATCAAAAGGGTAAAAGTAAGGATACTCCATGTGCATCAAATACCCTTGATCCTTTGTATCAGAAACTTGAGAATGAGAACGTGGAATTAGAGTTTTAGGTTTTGAATTATGCTAAAGAAAATGCTCATCTTAAGACCACATACAAGAACCTGTTTGATTCTATAAAAGTGACACGGGCTCAAACCAAAGCGATAATTGACTCTTTGCAAGATAAACTACATGACACGATCTATGAAAATGCTACGTTGAGAGCTCAGTTATTTGATAAGGTTTCTGAACAAAAGGACTCCAACAAAGGTACGAGTATGAATACTCAGTTTTCAAAGCAACCAATCTTGGGAAAACCACCATCTTCTTCTAAACCAAAACTGTATTCAGTAACTCCTTTCCCTAAATCTATGGTTATTCCCAAGGTTGGTAAGTCGAATGCTTTATCAAAACCAGTCACTTCAAACTCGGCACCTTCCTCTCGAGAATCAACTGTTGTGAACAATGAAAGAGTGATTGCTCTAGGAATCTTTAGGATTAATCCTTTTAAAGCTCCTAGGGTAGACAACTTTATGCCTAACAAACATGTAAAAGCAAGCGTTATGACAAAACCGATCACTGTTTCACAACCTCATGTCATCACTAAGAATGATGTAAATTCCAAAACAAATGGTTTCTCTCCTAAAGACGTTAAAAGCACTAATAGGACTAGAAGACCGCAGCCTAGGAACAATCCTAAGAGTGATAAGGTCCTTTTTAAGTCTAAGAGTAGTTGCCTATCGAATAAGTTAGAGAAAATAGAAGAAAACCATAGGGGTTTACAGTCTTCTAACTATCCGGACCATACGTCATCTGAATGTAATAACATTAAGCTTGCAATTCAAAATGAAAAATCTGAGGTTATTTGTGCTACATGTAAGCAATGTCTAATTACCGCTAATCATGATGATTGTGTGCTTCAGTATGTGAATGGCATGAAATCTAGAAAGAAAAACCAAAGTGCTAATGTTTCAAAAAGTGCAAATCAAAAGAAACATAAGGCAAATGTCAAGAAATCAAAGAAAAAAGGAAGGGTCGCAAAGAAAGACTTGCTTTAACCTAAGGCCAAGTACACCTAGATCTTGCCTTATTGGTCCACCAACATGGAAGAATGTATGACCTTAAAGAGAAAGATAATTGCAACAAGTGAAAATCTGAGTATCAACCTGACTAGCTCTAAAGGTGATAATGCATTGTCGCTTCTAACCCTCAGAACCTATCAACAAAAGGTTTTCAAGTTTAACTTTCTCTAAGACATGATTTGTCAAAATTGGCTTGATAACTCTACTAATGTCCATGGTTTCCGATTTTGTAAGTAAACCAAATGACAAAGAAAATCATGGAGTACAATCGAATGGAGACAGTTTGATTGATGCCTTCTGCAGATGTGCTTGTAATCGATCAAATGTCAGAATTGGGCAACCCGATCTCAAATAAAAGGAAAATGTAATCATGATAGTTGCGTTTATCGCTTAAGCAACGAAAAGAGAAAAGTCTTTTCGGTCATGAGTTAGTAAACCAAACATTCAAATTTTGTTAGGCTCAAGTCAATGGTCATATTTACACTTCAATGCCATAACCCGACGCTTCAAATAAAATAGGAGTTGTAACGTGCTTCAGTGGCGCTTTACCTTAAAAGACGAAGAAATAATCCCTTGTTTTGCACATTCAGTATGATACTATATTCACGATGTCAATGAAAGATTTGGAAAGTCTATTCGGTCTATAGAGATAGTCTCGACGAATTAGTTCAAATGGAGAAAATCAAGTTTGTTTTAAATTCTTTACGGGCTGATACTACTTATCTGATGCATCCGATAATAAACGTCAACAACAGAGATTCAACTTCATCTACTTCAACTCTAGCAACAACCATCACTGCTGATGGAAACTTAGACTTGTAAATATTTTTAATCTTTCTTTTTATTTTGATTTATAAATATTTTTAAAAAAGAAAATACAAAAATATAAAACCTATAAAATCAAAATACAAAATCAGAAAATTTCAAAAATACAAAAATGAATCTTATCTCCGACCATGTCCATCGTACAATCTGATAAGCAATTGTGCACCTAGAAATTTCTGATTAATATTAACACAGTGTGAATAAATGAATATTTCGCGCGAGGAGATTTTAAATTCTTAATCAAAACATGTCATTTCACTTTTTCTCTCTACACTTCTAAGTAAATTCAGCTTATGAATTGGTCTCCAAAGAAAGGAAAATGTTCATTTATGCCATATTTATACTCAAAACAATAGGGAATGTTCATATCTATCTTCGACATGGAGAAAAGTCATAAAAACATTCAAAGTATTTGAATGGCACCAAGATAAGTACTAAAGGGAAAATGATGGTAAATAAGATATACTCACAAATTTTTGCCTGTTGAACATAAATTTTTCAAGAAATTTTCAACATTCTTTCAAAATTGTGTGCCTCAACAAACTCAGCTACTAGCCAAGTTTTCAATCTATATCTAAATAATTGAGGGGAGTAAAATAATAATGATTTGACATTCTGCATGCACTCCGTTCTCCCTAGACCTTAGTTAGCTCATGTGAAATCCGTAGCATTAACTTGTTTTTAAAATTCACTAATTGTCAAAAATTTGTAACAACACATAAGCAATTTTTGAGGGGGAGGAATATTGAATAAAAATGTGAGCTCAATACGGATTAATAATAGATACGTATCTTCAATCTATAAGTGGTTCGCCAACCTCGCATGGTGCAAAACTCTTTTTCATAATCTGGTGGCAATTTATGTAGGATGGAGGCTTTTTGGTAACTCTGAAACGACACAATGGTGTCTCGAAATGATTTCTCAGACACGTTGATTGATTTTTTAATCAATTTGTTTATGTGATCTTCATGGAAATGTAAGCCCCAAAGACTGAACAACTGTTGAATCCAAAGAGTTATAAGAGGCGGGTAAGGTTAAGGTATAATTCGATCGAGTAGGCATGATCCAGCAAGAATCGGAGGGATCTAAACGCCAGGAACAAATCCCTATTAGATAGAGTAGGAAGTCATATGTAGATGAAAAAAGAGTTAAAGTGAGAATAAAGGAAATATGCCGACAGAAATGGAGCTAGTGCTAGGAATCAAACTCGCAACAATGATACTAGTCATAGAAGTCCACCGTATAAGCACAGAAATGGGTTAAGAATGTGAAAAGAGGAATTGTAAAAATAAAGGGTTGAAAAGAAAAAGCCCTTCATAAAACCCTAAGCAGAACCGGTCAATAACTAAACCTAAACGGTAATCCACAAAGATGATTATTGATATTGAATGACTGACAACATGGTACTGCTAGTGATAGCAAATGGTGCACAACCTCCCTAGCCACTCAGAATCTCTCAAAAGATTTCTGTTTCATTTCTCACTGAAGATCAACACGTTTCTATCAGCTTTCTCATATCCGAGATTGTTGTATATTGACGAAGGTGGACAGTCACGCTTCCAGCCACCGATTAGCAAATAAAAAATGGGCACGATAATGTAGAGTCAAGAGCCAACATAGAGACCAGACAAAAATCTCACTAGGAGTACAAATTCCTATATACAAAATGTCGTCTTCATTATACAAACATTTGGTATCAAGAAGTCCTACGTATAATCCTCAGTGATAATTAGGCCGAGAAACATTTAAGAGTGATACTCTTTAGTATTCACAGTGATGAATGGAAATCCTTCCAAAAGTAACATCAACACTCTGCGGAATAGTGTACTTGGCGAGATATCTAAATGAATTACATGCTTGTGTTCAACGTGGATATCGGATTTTGGTCGAGTGTATGAAATTGACGACGGTATAATCAGAAAGATTATGAAGCTAACTGATTCACTCTTAATCGTGCAGTCCTCTACTTTGAGACAAACTGGTAAGGAAATAATGGCAATTAGCGGGTGAATCGTACTGCAATCTGCGTTAGAGGATCTAATACTTTGATGCTGTAAACCTGCCTGTCAATGGAGTTGGGTTCTTCTAAATTGAACCTTACCATGATCACGTAGGTATAGGATGAATATTTATCACTATACGAAATGGTATTTAGCAGAATCGATAGGTATTATGTAACCGAACACAAGACGATATGACAAAGGCCATATTTCGATATTACCTTGCTTTTATTCACAACCATCAATTTCTCAGTTTTAAGTTATGTATGTGTTAAAAAAAGTATAAGTGAATAGGCGTTTACAACCTCATACCATGCAGATGTCACGATATTAAGACCCTCATGCTTCAAGTCGATAAAGCTATGATACATGAGTGAAATCCAAACTATCAAAAGTCATTTACGCAATCTCTGATGTACAAAGCACTCCTCAAAAGACATTTTTTGACAAATTGCCAAGGACAATAACAAATAAAATCTTACAATATATCAAGAACTACTCCTACCAAGGATGTTGAAGCAAGTAATCATGATAAAGGAAATGTAATGGAGATTGTAATAGAAAGCTTTCAATACCTTGAGCATTATGGTGGAGACACAAGATCGCAAGGCGGACAATAAAGATTCAAGGATAAAGATTCAAAGATCTCAGTAGTCAAGACAAATCAAGGCCAAAGACCACAATAATCATATTTGTTAAAGAAAAACAAGTTAAAGATCAAGATCCAAGATCACAATCGAAAGGCATGAGCCAATGGAACTTCCAAAATTAATTCTTAAGGAATACAGAGGCATCCAAGACTCAAGACATATACAGAAAAGGATCCATAATTGAACGTACCGACACCCACCCCTTAGGGGGAAGATGATTAGTCCGTGTTATTTATTAAAGTGATGGACATAAAATATTCATCGGATCCTTTTATAAGAAAAAACTTAGTTTACGGGAATTTATCTAAGGCTAATTAGGCCTAGGTTGTCAGGGCTAAATCCATTGGTAATAAAGGTCCCGACCAAAGTCAAGTCCCAACAAACCCAAGTAATGTGGTTTTTATTCTCTTGTAAACTATATAAAGCCCTCTTCGCAAGTGTGAAGAATGGCTGTTTGCTCTATACTTTTTCTTTCAATGTTGCTAGTTAACCATTTTACTCTTTTTGTATCTCTTTCTATTCCTTCTCTCTCTAGAAACTATTTTTCTTATTTATATGTTTGGTTGATGAAATGATATCTCTAACCCAGGCCCTCGTCATCCACATGCCCAAACAACCTCATCATCATCATTCCATCTCCTCCTCGTCAACATCCAGGGTCTGGATACTCCATCAGCTCATACTATCTCTCGACTCCTAGTGCTACGTCTCACTCTATCCATCTATTCAGTTGTCAATGTACCCCATACCTCGGGCTAGTCAAGGCACGTGCTCAGACTGTCGAAGAAAGTCAAACAACATGATCCCGGCGACAGAGGGCGCTCCATGATACTACAATAGAAAATAAATAATAACACTTATATAGTAATGTCGTATATAAGTATAAACATACACGAAATTCTGGCTCATCATGGCCAACAGAACTGTTTTAGTCATATAGCGTCACATGCTTAAAAAATTAAACTCTCGCGGAGTAGCAAAAATAATATATATATAAATATATGGTATATAAATATATCTATGCTACTCGCCGAAGTATTTAATATTGATATAGCTTTTTGACGCTAGTATGATAAAACATTCTGTTTGCATGATTAGGGCATAATATCGTGTATGTGTTTAAACAATATATACGACATTACAATATAGTATATTTATTTTCTTATGTATAAATCATGGACTGCGCCCTTGTCGGGCCGGATCATGTGTTATTTGTCTTCTACGCTGCTGAGCACGAGTCCCTAAAGCCAGGTACCTGACAACCTGAATAGATGGATAGAGTGAGACGTAGCACTAGGAGGAGAGATAGATGAGCTGATGGTAGACCCGGGATTTGACGAGGAGGAGATGGATGATGATGATGATGATGTTTGGGATGAGGATGACGAGTGGCTGTGTTAGAGATATCATTTCATCACCAAACATAAAAATAAGAAAAAAAGATTTTAGAGAGAGAAGGAACTAGAAAGAGATACAAAAAGAGAAAAATGGTTACTAGCACATTGAAAGAAAAGTAAGAAGCAACACCCTCTCCACACTTGGAGAGGGCTTTATATAGTTACAAGAGATAAAACCCTTCTTGGGTTGTTGGGCTTGACTTTGGGTCGGACCTATTACCAATGGACTTAAGCCTGACACCTAGGCCTAATTAGCTTAGATAAATTCCCGTAAACTAAGTTTTTCTTATACAAGGATCATGAATATGTTAATTAGACGCGAGTCACTTTAATAAAACACGGCAAACAATCTCCCCCTAGAGGGGTATGGTCATTCAATTATGGATCCATCTTGAATTTCTTGAGCTTGGAGGCCTTGTATATCTTAAGAATTCCTTTTAGAAGTTCAATTTGCATGCTTGTGGATCTTGGCATCTTTATCTTTAACTTGATATTCTTTAACAAAAAACAGATAATTGTGTCCTTGGCCTTGATTTGTCTTGACTACTGAGATCTCTGAATCTTTATCCTTGAATCTTTATGTCGCCTTGCGATCTTGTGTCTCCACCCTCATGCTCAAGGTATTGAAAGCTTTCTAACAATCTCCCTTAACATTTCCTTTAACATGATTACTTGTACCACATCATGGTAGGAGTAGTACTTGATCTACTTGTAAGATATATATTTGTTATTGTCCGGCAATCTTGTCATGAATAATGTTCTTTTGAGGAATGCTTTTACATCATAGATAGCGAAAGACTTTGATAGTTATGAGCTTTCAATCATGTATAGATATCTTTATCGATTGACATGAGGTCTTAAATCTTGACTCTGGCTGGAATGAGGTTGTAAACCCATCAGCTTATACCTGAAAATTGATGTTAGATGATAAACAGCAGTTGTAAAAACGTGAATATGGTCGTTATTGTCATTCGTCTAGTGTTCTGTTACATTAACCTTCGATTCAGTAAATACCATAATTATAGTATAAATAATATACCAGTTGATCCGGTAGGTTCAATTTACAATGAACCTCCTTGACAGGGATTCCAGCTCAAATATATAGATCCTTCTAACGGCGATAGCATGTAGATTGCACCGAACTTGCTTAATTATCTCATTAGCCCGAATGTCTCAAAGTAGACAGCACGATAAGAGTGAATCAGATAGTTCATATCTTTCTGATTAAGTCGTCAATTCATACACTGGACCAAAATCGATATCCAGTTGACACAAGCTTAATTCATTTAGAATCTCGCAAGTCACCTACCTCCAAGCCAGAGCTGTTTGAAGTTACAGTCTGGAAGGAATTCCATTCATCACAGTGAATACTAAAGATATCACTCTAAATGTTCTGGCAATTACGGCACGAGGAAAATACGTCGGAACTTCTATGATACCAAATGTAGTATAATGAATGTACACATTTTGTATAATAGGCATTGTTATCACTAGTGAAGATTTTATGATGGATCTAGTTGGGCTCTAGACTCAAGAAAGAGTGGGCAGCAATTATTATTGCTAATCGAGGTCTGTTAGCGGACTGGAGCCACCTTTTCAATATCAACAATCTCGGAATGAGAAAGCTGACAGAAATGTGTTGATCTTCGTGAGAAATGAAACAGAAATATTTTAAGAGATTCTGAGTGGCTAGGGAGGGTTGTGCATTGCATCACTAAGTCCATGATGTCAGTCTTCAATATCATAATCATCTTTGTGATTACCGATAGATTATATATTGACCCGGTTTCTGCCTAGGGTTTTATGAAGGGCTTCTTTCTTTTCACCCTTTATTTTTACAATTCTTTTTCATTCTTTAACCCTTTCAGTGCTTACCGAGACTTCATGACTAGTACCTTGTTGGGTTTGTTCCAGCACTAGCTCCATCTCAGTCGGCACTATTCCTTTATTCTCACTTTACTCCTTTTTTCAATCATACATATGACTTCTACTCTATCTAATAGGGTGTTCCTGGGTAGATCCCTCCGATTCTTGCTGGATCATGGAACGAATATACCTAACCTTAACCGCCTTATAACTCTTTGAGATACAACAGTTGGTCAGTCTTTGGGGTATTTCCATGAAGATCCATAAACAAATTGATAAAAAATCAATCAACGTGTCTGAGAAATCATTTGAGACACATTGAGTGTTTCCAGAGTTACCAAAAAGCTCCATCTACATAAATGCACCATATTATGAAAGAGTTTTGCACATGCGAGGTTTGGGAACGCACTTATAGATTGAAGATCGTATCTATTATTAATCCGTATTGATCACATTTTAATCACTATTCTCGCCCCTCAAAAATTGCGATATGTGTTTAGCAATTTTTGACAATTAGTGAATTAAAAACAAGTTAATGTCCGGAATTCACATGAGCCTAACTAAGTCTTGGGAGAACAGGAGTGCATGCAGAATGAATCATATTATTATATCCCCCACAAAATTATATAAAAGAATGAAAACTTGGATGGGATTTGATGAGGCCACGGAAATTTTGAAAGAATTTGAAAATATCTTGAAAAATTATGTTCAACAGGAAAATATGTGAGATATATCTTATTTACCATCATTTTCCATAGTACTTATCTTGAGCATTCAAAACTTTGAATGTTTATAGCTTTTCTCAAGACCAGAAGATAAGAACCATCCATTGTTTAGT
Organism: Tanacetum coccineum; assembly: GCA_026074375.1. Taxonomy (NCBI): domain Eukaryota; kingdom Viridiplantae; phylum Streptophyta; class Magnoliopsida; order Asterales; family Asteraceae; genus Tanacetum; species Tanacetum coccineum. The sequence goes on along the minus strand of BQNB010066044.1, from coordinate 11,465 downwards.
GATAAATATGCATAAATTGAACATTTTTTCCTTTCCTTTGGAGACTCAATTCCTAAGCATGACATTTACTTAGAAGTCGTAGAGAAAAAGTGAAAGGACATGTTTTGAAAGCATTTAAAACTCTCGCTCGAACTTCATTTATTCACCCGTGTTAATATTAATCAACATTTCTAGGCGCGTAAATGTTATCGATTGTCAAGAGACATGTCGGAGAAGATTATTTTTGTATTTTTTTGAAATTTTCTATTTTTGTATTTGTTTTTATAGGTTTTATATTTTTTGTATTTTCTTTTTTAAAAATATTTATAAATCAAAATAAAAAGAAAGATTAAAAATATTTACAAGTCTAAGTTTCCATCAGCAGTGATGGTTGTTGCTAGAGTTGAAGTAGATGAAGTTGAATCTTGTTGTTGACGTTTATCGGATGCTCAGTCAGTTATAGTAACAATTCGCACAGACTTTAAAACAACTTATTTTCTCCATTTGAATAATTCGTCGAACAAATGACCGAATAGACTTTCCAACTCTATCATTGACATCGTGACTATCGTATCTACTGAAGTGAAAACAAGAATATTTCTCTTCTTTTTAAGGTAAAGCGCACTGAAGCGTACACTCCTATTTTATTTGAAGCTCGGGTTATGCATTGAAGTGTACATAAGCCATTGACTGAGCTAACAAACTGTTGGAATTGTTTGGATACTAACTCAATGACCTAAAAGATTTCTCTTTCTTAGTTAAGGAATAAACGTACAACATGTAGCATTATAACCTTTATTTGAAGATCGGGTTGCAATCTGACATTTGATTACAAGCCATTATAAAACGCTCATCAATTGTGACATTCATTTTCTCCATGAGTTTCTTTGTCTTTTATTTTATACTCGAAAAGCAATAGAATTAGCAGAGTATCAAGCCAATTTTGACAACATGTCATAGAGAAAGTTGATTTTGGAAACCTTTTGCTGATATGGGGGGGGTGGGGGGTATGCCTGTAGGGTTAGAAGTAAATGTATTATCACCTTTAGAGCAGTCAGGTTGACACTCAGATTCACTGGTTGCAATTATCTTTCCTTTAAGGTCAAACATTCTTCCAGTTGGTGACCACCTAAGGCAAGATCTAGGTATACTAGGCTTAGGTAAAGCAAGTTTTTCTTTGGACCCTACCTTTTTAGGTTTCCAAACTCTTGGCTTATGTTTCTTTTGATTTGCACTTTTTGAAACATTAGCACTTTTTATTTCTAGATTTCATGCCATTCACATACTGAGGCACACAATCATCATGATTAGCCGTATTATGACATTGCTTACATGTAGTGCACAAATAACCTCAGATTTTTCATTTTGAATTGCAAGCTTAATGTTATTACATTCAGATGACGTATGGTCCGGATAGTTAGAAGACTGTAAACCCCTATGGTTTTCTTCTATTTTCTCTAACTTATTCGATAGGCAACTACTCTTAGACTTAAAAAGGACCTTATCACTCTTAGGATTGTTCCTAGGCTGCGGTCTTCTAGTCTATTAGGTGCTTTTATCGGGCCTTTATGATAGAAACCAATTGTTTTGGAATTTACATCATTCTTAGTGGATGACAGTAGGTTGTTGAAACAGTGATCGGTTTTTGTCATAACGCTTGTGCTTTTACATTTTGTTATGCATAAAGTGTCTACCCTAGAGCTTTAAAAAAGGATTAATCCTAAAGATTCCTAGAGCAATCACTCTTTCATTGTTCACAACAGTTGATTCTCGAGAGGAAGGTGCCGAGTTTAAGTGACTGGTTTTGACAAAGCATTCGACTTACCAACCTTGGGAATAACCATAGATTTAGGGAAAGGAGTTACAGAATACAGTTTTGGTTTAGAAGAAGAAGGTGGTTTTCCCAAGATTGGTTGCTTTGAAAACTGAGTATTCATACTCGTACCTTTGTTGGAGTCCTTTTGTTCAGAAACCTTATCAAATAACTGAGCTCTCAACTTAGCATTTTCATAGATCGTGTCATGTAGTTTATCTTGCAAAGAGTCAATTATCGCTTTTGGTTTTGGAAGCCCGTGTCACTTTTATAGAATCAAACAGGTTCTTGTATGTGGTCTTAAGATGAGCATTTTCTTTAGCATAATTCAAAACCTAAAACTCTAATTCCACGTTCTCATTCTCAAGTTTCTGATACAAAGGATCAAGGGTATTTGATGCACATGGAGTATCCTTACTTTTACCCTTTTTGATATCCAACTGAGCTTGCAATCGATCGTTCTTTTGTTAGGCATGTCATTAATAGAGCTTTATCCGTACGAAATTTGTCATATTTGCATTCTTCGGCGATTTTTTGTACCAATCATTCCAAAGTTTAGCATATTCGTTTTCTTTTTTAATGATACAATTTTCAAATCGTTCTTTTCGTACGTTCAAGCTCAGTTTGGAGATTTGATGAATCTACAACAGATGGATTTTGTCAACAAATAGAACATAATATCTTGACTGACCAATTGCTCTGCAAGAGACGCTCAATTCCAATTCCAAAGCCTTGTGCTTGAACTGCAAGAGATTCATTAGCTTGATTTTGGCAAGTTAGATTGTAAGCTCTCGAACAAATTTGCTGGCTTCTTTCAAAAATTATGATATTTCAAAATTTTGCACTCTAGCGTCAACTTGGTTAACGATACGGAAAATTTCATCCTTTACAATTTTTTGAATCTCTTGGTGAGCAGAAGACGACCAATTATGTATATCCAAAGTCATTTTTTGTTTGACAACACGTTAAGTAGTCACAATGGTGTTTTTTACCTCATTTAGAAATTTTCGAGCAACAAAGGTGTTGTATCATCCGAAAATTCTTCATTTGGTATTGAAAATGATTTAGAAAAATTGATCGTTTTGGAAGTATTTAAAAAATACAACTCTTCACGTGACTTGGCCGTTTGAGAAACAAAACTCCCAAAAGATGATTAATCTTTGTATAATTTGCCGATTTTATTTCTTTGTTCAATTGTTTCATTTTTAGACGACTCTCTTAAGCAAGTTACAGTGTCTCTTCTGAATCATACACATCAGGAGGATCATGCTTTTCTAATAACACTTTGCCATTATACAAACTCTATTGTTTCTGCTGAGCTTGCTTGAGATAAAAAGGATTTTGATAACCCAAAGCCATTTTTTGTTCGGTGTGGTAAAACAAGTCTGGCTTAGGTGAAAGCATGTGCATCGTTTGAATCGATTGACCCATTTTAACCAAAATATTATCTAATTCCTTTATCTTATTCTCAAGTTGAATTTGTTTATCAAGAAGCTCGTCTTCGCGTATTTTGAAATCAAATTCAACTTTTTATTTTCTTCAAGAACAGAAGAAACAATTGATTTTTCCTTTGAAAGCTGTTTATTTAAATTTGAAATTTCCTCATTCAAAGTCGTTATTTGTTTACCGGAACTTAAGTGAAGAGCATTTATCTTTTTAGTAAGACATTGTTCTTGATAAACAGACTTTTGATAACATCTTTCAAGTTTGTCATATTTTTCTTGACTAATTTCAAAACACTTTTCTTGATTTTTATATCTAGCAAGCTCCGTGGTCAAATCAGCATTAGTTTCTCTTAACTTGCGATTGACCGATTTGACTTTCTCAACTTAAGTAGCTAAATTATTATATAATGAATCATATAAAGCACGTGTTTTCTCAACATTTGCAGGTTGTTGTTCTAGCTATATGCCGGGGGGGGGGGGGGGGCACCGGGGGCCAGGGGGGGCATTGGGTCCTAGCTTTTATCAACTCTAGAAAAATGCAGTAATGACATTACAACTTCTGTTTACCTTGGTGTGGTTCAGGAATAGGCTCGAGTAGTTCAGTATACTGCTCTTCTTGAGTAAACATATTGAATATATCATTATCATAACAATTTTCAGAATGGTGTACCTCAGCTGATCCATTTGAATCATAGACGGGAGCTTTGTCAGTCTGAGTACCCGATGTC
>BQNB010066044.1:0-2500 GCA_026074375.1 Tanacetum coccineum | reverse complement strand
CACCTATTTTCCAACTAATGCACTCCCATGTGATAACTCTACTCGCAGTCAATAACACACACCCTCCAAAACAATTGCTCTTAAACTCGACACACCCTCCACTCCCAAAAAGAAAGACGCGCCAAGCACTCCCTCTCTCAGCTACCCACATCTATACCTGTACCCTTTATCACTTAATAAAAATCCTATATATGAAATTCTCCAGCCGATCACTCACACCGACCTTCTACATCCTTCGACCACTCTGAATGTCTCACTAAGTAATGTCACTCACGACCCTGACCATCTCACTGTTCCCAATAGAGACAAACTATCGTCTAAACCAAAACAACATCTTGCAAGATAAGGTAATGCCTATACACAGTCTCCACAGAGACCATCAAGAGTGGCACGTGTAGATGCACTACTCATGTACATTAAACACTCAGATGTGATACATATAGCCCACTCGCTGTAAGATACTCCTCTTACCGTCTTATTCACACACATACAGTGTAACTACACAGAAAATACATAGCTGCCACTCAACTTTGAGAAGTGTGACACTACTATCAAGAGTCTCGACCAGTCGAATACTATCAGCTACCAATCCAAGCATTCTTACACCATCAACTCAATTCTTTCTCTACTCCTTATGTCAGAGACAAATATAATATATATATAACTGAGAGAGAGAATCAAATAAAACCTTTATAAAATCTTGTAAACGTCATAATACATAATACGCACACAATGTACACCAATAAGCTCCATAATCAAAATTAAAATAGATCCACTCACGCATAAAAGCTATACACTCAACAATCACTCTGTCTATTGACCTACACGAGTGTGTTTTCGTGTCTCATCTCCTAAATAACATACCCTATGTGCCCTGTCCAAGCACTATACATTAAAGTACCCCTTCTATATATGTGCTATAATCTGTAAATTCTCAGTATTGTTGACAGCACCACTACATAATCTAGACATGAGTTCATCTCTATGCAAAATCCTAACCAGAAAATATGTAATATCTACACTCTATCCAGAACAGCGAGCATATACACACTAACAATAGACACATGTAGAAGAGACACCACAACCAATTAAACCAATGAATTAGTGAAGCCATGTCCTTATATCTAGAGCCACTATCTGTTTTGTTGACACATCTTTATAACCATAAACCATTGGTCATGTAAATCAATCCATTGTACATATCTGTATCGAATACAACCTTCCACAGACGCTATCGTGGATATCGTAAGACCTCCTAGTTCTGTCCCACACACGTGAGCACAGTCTTTATTGACAATGTAAGCAGTATCATTAACCTTCATGTTAAGATTACTTAAGTAATAATTAGTGTACCACACAGGCTGTGTCCAACAGAGCTCTTGTCTAATTATTGTAAGGGTGTTTTTAGACTGTATAATGTGGCCAATCAGAGATCATTTGTAGGCATATACAAGGTGTGTAGATGAGTAATGAAGAGTATGTGTGCGATACTAAAATATAGCCCTTTTGTAAAAGTGACACCTTATTAGGACTAAATGATAAGTCTGTGGATATGTGTAGGTAGATGAATGCCGGTAGATGAAAGTTTGTTAAGAAGACATTGAGTTGTGCGCTGTTTAGGTTGTGAACGGGACTCTGGGAGTGACTACATTTAAAAAACGGCAGACCATATGTTCGTGGTTCCGGGAGTGCCTAAACGCAATTTATCGCGAAACGTATACACTTAACGTATCCGATAAAAATAAAATGAACAAAGTTAATAATTATTCTCAAAATAATTATATAACCCTTGATTGATGTAAACATTTAATTGTTTGATGCCCGTTTACATTGAACGCTAATTTTTGGCGTACGCGATTTAACCTATCGCTTATGATTTAAAGTGAACACGTACATTACAAAAAGTACATTGCGGATTTGTTGACGTCGTCAATGACTTGAAAACACAGGGTGTTATAGACTTCCCCCGTTAAACGAGCCTTGTCCTCAAGGCTTACAATGCAGCACTTGACGACGGTGCGGTCTTGATGAAGAGATGTGGGTATTTCTTTTTGAACTGGTCTTCACGCTCCCACGTGAACTCAGGACCTCTCTTGGAGTTCCATCGAACTTTGACTAATGGGATCCGACTTTGCTTCAACCGTTTAACTTCACGGCCCACTATTTCTAATGGTTCCTCAACAAAATGAAGCTTGTCATCAAGATGAAGTCCATCCAACGGAACGGCTAATGGTTCGTCGGCATGACACTTTTTCAGATTAGATACATGAAATGTATTATGGACTCTGCTCAATTCTTCTGGAAGTTCAAGCTTGTAAGCAACTTCTCCAACCCTTTCTATCACCTTAAAAGGTCCAACATACCTAGGGTTCAACTTCCCCCGTTTGCCAAAACGTACGACACCTTTCCAAGGCGATACTTTAAGCATAACTTTATCCCCGACTTGGAATTCCATTGGTTTACGCTTCAAGTCAGCGTAACTCTTCTGTCGATCACGAGC
>BQNB010066043.1:0-34714 GCA_026074375.1 Tanacetum coccineum | reverse complement strand
GAAACAACAAACTGACAAGGGGGACTAACAATTATAACTGTAAAAGAAAAAATTACACAAATGGTCCCTGAAGTGGACCCCGATTACAAGGCAAGTCCAACCAGCTTATTATCAAAAAGCTATCAAAGAAAACTTATTAAGGGGCTCAAAGGGAGTCTTTTTTGTAAAAGCACTTATGCTTTTTACTCACTAAATAAGCTAGAAAAGTGAGCTTTTGGACTGCAAAAGCTTATTAAGCTTATAGGCTTATTTTTCTTTCTTTTTGAGATTTAAGCCAACTAAATAAGCTAAAACTAAGGAAGACAGTTAATAAGGCTAAGGGGAGTCCTAAATAAGCTAAGGCAACCTAGAATAAGCCCTAAAATAAGCTGGAAAGGAAATAAGCTATGTTAACAGTTTTAAAAGAAAACAGAAAAAAGGGAACTTTAAGGCCTAAATAAGCTAAGCTAAAAGGTGAGTTAAGCTATAAAATTTTGGGGAATTAAAGGGCTACCTATGGGCTATATGAAAAAGCCATAAAATCCTAGTGCTTAATATCTAAATAAGCTAGAAAAGTGGGCTGAGTTTAGGTGCTCAGCACCAGGGGAAATTAATGCAGGGGCTTAAGGGGCTTTTTGGGCTTATGAAATAAGCTCTTATGAGCTTTTTAGCCAAATCCAAGCACAAACAGATTAAAAGGGGAGGCAAATGAGCTTATTTTCAAAGTTTAAGCCATTAAGGTTAAGAAAAAGTTGCTGATATTAGGACTTAAAATTGAGGGTTCTTAAAAAAATTGCAAAGCCAAACTTTGACTTATACTTGGTCAAGTTAAAAGACAGAACAAGGGGACTTTTGAAAAGGCTATGTATGACTAAAATAAGCTCATAAAGATGATGCTTAAGCTGTTTAAACAGCTTAAGTGGTTTAGCTACTTTGTGGCTTATAAAATTTTGACAGAAATACAAAGGGGCACAAAAACTTATTTTAAAACTAAAAATGGTGATTTAAGTGGCTTGATTAACCCCACACACTCAGCCAAAGTTGGCTGAGTGAGTATGACCCATTACAACCCCATTATGACCCATTTTAGGGCTTATCCAAACACCCCCTTAATTTATAAAAAGGGTTGTTGACTGTTTTTTATGGGTAATGCAGGCTTTAAGAATCAATTATAATTGAGGTTTAATAACTCTTAACACATATTTAAACAATTTAAACAGAATTAAACATCTTAGATTATATTTCAAATTTCGACACTAGCAATTTCACAAGCACTCTTAACTTTTATTAAAAATGAAAGTATTACAACAAAAACTTAAAAAGAAACTGAGTACAACAATTTTTAAAGCAAACTTGATTAAAATTTAAACTAAGAAAGTAAAAACGGGATTTTTTTTCTTTGGCTTGTTCTCTTCTCTTTTATAGAGGTCTCCAAGCCTGCTAGCTCATGGGATGTGTTTGCTGTGAGAGTACAAAGCTTTCCCAAGCAATCCTAACCCTCCATATGCCTTGCATCATTCTCAGCCATGGATGGGGTGCTTCGGGTTGTGTGATTGTGCCAGGGGAGAGGTTATAGGGGCAATGGGTTGTGGGAAATGGTGAGGGGTGAGCTGTAGAGTGTACTAGGGATAGTGGTTTTGGCCATAAACCATGGGGAAGGCTGGTATGGTTTTGGCGCCAAGTGGGGAGGGTACGGGTATGGTTGCAGGTTTAAAAGGAATGATTGAAAAAGATGCAACAATGGCCCTCACACTTTCTTTCTCTTGTCAATTTCTTTCTTGGCCGAAATTCAGTTATAAGCTAGTTTGGAAAGTGGCAGCTTTAGTCCTTGTCGTTTTTATAACTAAAAGAGTTAAAAGGGGTTTAAGGTAATTGCATAAATGGTCCCTCTAGTTTATAACTAAAAGAAAATAAAAGAGGTTTGGAAAAATGCAAAAACAGCCCTTGTGTTTTATTTTTCTATTTTTCTTTTTAAAACAACTTTCAAAATTGGCAATTTTAGCCCCTAAAGTTTTATAAAAAAGGATTTTGGGCTTTTGTTGGGCTTGGGTTTGTGTATTGGGCCCAATTGGGTTTGTGGGCTTGTATTGGGCCCAATTGAGTGTGTCTGGGCCCAATAAGGTTTAGGCTTATGTTATTGGGCTTTTTAAGGCCCAATAAGGTTTAGGTGGGTTTTGTGTGTACAATGGCTGAGATTGGCTGTAACTGGGCTAGGCTTGGGTCTTCAAAGTCTTCACAGTCTTTGTCAATTGCACACAAATGGGCTGTTGAAATTGATTGAGGGCCCATTTGGTCTTCACAGTCTTCATAGTTATACTATTGGGCTTTCCCGGCCCATCAGATGGGTTAAGATTGCATCCAATTAGTATTCTTCAGTTCCGGCTCCGGTTTTTTGGGGGTGACTGCTGATTCTTCTGGATTGACTTTGACTTTGACTTTTTTGGTCTTTGGCCTTGATTTTTCACAGTCTTTTCCATTCCATGCTCAGTTTTGTCATTTTGGCTTGGTTTTCTGTCTTTTTGTTGATATCCACTTCCTGCACAATACAAATGCAAAACAAACATATATTTGGCAGTTTTTGTCTGTTTTTGGTCATTTAAGCTCGTTTTTAGAGGTAAAAGATTATGTGTATTAGAGCACATATCATAATTTTCTCCCCCCCTCCAAACTAAGGTATTGGTGTCCTCACGCAATGTTATGAAGTATCATGTAAGCCCCGTTTTATCATTTTCTGAATTTACCACTAACATACAAACTTTATTTTTGGATTTCTCATTTTTTTAACAAGTTTTGACTTTCTTATATTTTTTAAATACTGGGATCATAGATATGGAAGCGGTCCCCGTTAGAGTGCTCTACGGATGTCCTGACGGATAATTTCATCGTCCTTCGATTTTTCAACAAGTTCCAAGCTAAAGCAATTAAACAAGAGATTGGCGATATAAGTTTTATATGTTCAGCCCTCATACTTATGACTTCGTGACATTTTCAATCCCAACATGGGTATACGGATTGATATGTGTGTATAACTCATTTTAATTTAACCATAGACCAACTTATTTTCATAGTACATAATTCAAATGAATCATGACTCAAAGCCTAAATCTTATTAAGACTTCGTAACTTGATTTCGAGATTTAAACTTTAGAACTTTTTGCAACATTTTTCAAAATCATAATCATAAGTTCTTAAAGCTAGGAATGCGTTGCTTAGTTTGAACCCCTACCTTGTGGTTAACGAACGGGGGTAGGTTATCTACGACAATACGTAGCCGATGTTCTTAGTTTGAAAACTCCACACCCCGTTGCTGAGCGTTAGTGGGAAATCACATCATCACCTTATTCTATATGGCTAAGGTATTGGTGTCTTAGTTTGACCCTCACCTAGACCTTTCTTTCCATGTGAGATATCACGATCACACCAAATCCCTAGAGAAGTTAGAATAAAGCGTCTTAGTTTGAACCCCCACCTCGTTGCTAGCGGAGTGGGGATATCACGACACATCTTTTTACTTGCTCATAATATTAACTGCCATGTTCCATTGGAAAATTTCCATTAATTTCAGGCATTTGTGCAATCACATTTCATTCAGGTTCTTGGCATTTATCTTTTAAACACTATAAAAATCTCGCTTTTGAAAACTCAGTTACAAATTTGACGCTTTTTCTGATAACATCGATGACTTAGTGAATTAATTTGAGTACGTGATGATTAGGTGGATTTAGAAAATTCTAGGGAAGAGAAAACCACAATGTTACTTGTATAGTTTTTTAGAAGAATCTTGCTTAGCCACATAAACTTATATTTAACTCTAATCATTTCTCGTTCTTCACATTTTTTAAAATTCAAAGCTATAGATTCGTTGAATAGCTTGGACTAAGGATACTAGCTATGGCTCAACACGATTCCGAATCAAGTCAAAAATTATTCTTATTCTACCCAAAAGAAAAGCAAAACTGTGACAAAACACTTATTATATTTTTTGAAAATTTTCAATTTTTTCATTTTTTTGGTATTTTGGTGGTAAAAACGGGTTTCCGTATGGTAAACAATGGCTACAGGCACCAATCAAGTCGAAGACACCCCCCAAAACTAGAACTAAAATGTCCTCGATGTTTTGAAGGGTACCTTTAAAAACCTATTTAATCCTAAGGCCATTTATGAGGCTATGCCAAAAGATAAAACGTTAGTCGATAAGATTCGATATCGGTTCCCAAATGAAGTGAGGGATGTGAAACTTTGATGAATGGACAATAACTGAGAGTCTTCACGAATCGGGCAATCCTGGACAATAAATAATAACAACAACATGAAACACGGGTAATGGAAATAAGACAGCTATCTCACACAAACAATTTATTATTTTTTTTTTTTTTTATTTTATGATCTTTTTATTTTAAATTTTTTTATTTTTTTTTTTTTAATTGTTAATTTTTTTTTTTTTTTTAAAACACGTATTTAAACTACTTACTACTAAGATTAACTAAAGATAAACCTGGGGTGGGTGCTCCCACGAAGCGCTTGTTTTAGGGCGCGATGCTTGACCCATACATGGATTTATGGATCTTGAGGAACAATGGGAATTAAAATCATCATCGGACTTTCATTCAATTGACTCACGATAAGTTATTGAATTCATGTTAGTTCACTCCGATGAGATACATCCTCTAGAAGAATGATACTTTTAGAAATGCCGGGATCAAATATGGTGGTCTTCATCCCCACAGGAGAGAAGAGAAGGGGAAATAACCGATAAGCAAGAAAGATGGGAGGAAAGTTCCATTACAACATAATGGAAAAATTCACTAGTGGGTATGAATCTTGCTCCAGGATGGGCTGGGTGGGTTAAAACATTAGGCACATCTACGGGTGTCCCCTTCCCACCTCATCAAATGGATTGAATTTCCGAATTGGGATAATCAACATAAAACGATTCGGAACTCGGAAGGAAAATAGATAGTATTCGTCATTCGGGTTGACATTCATCACATCTCATACCTGGTGGTATTGATCCGTCTCAGCAAGAAACACGTCAATTCTCCTCCATAAGAGAATCATTATCGCAACGGGGATTTGAAGTATGGAGGGGAGAGATTCGATAGCATTAGAATGGCTTGAGAGCTTCCGGAGGTCGAGGAGAAGAGTTATCGTAGAGCAAACTTTCCAAAAACAGAATATCACCTTCCGTGTCAAATTCAACTTCCTCAATTTCTGGTGGAATTGATTTAGGAAGGATGAGTTCACCGGCGAAACTCCTGAAAGGAAATCGATTCTTAGGAGAAGAATCAAACGAAATGTCTCGATTAGCACTGATTCTACAAGATCAGATTCAGCATCAAAAAAGAATCAATTTCACGGTGGATTGAATGGAGCATTCCAGCACCTCATCATTAATTCGATCTACCTTAGTCGAAGCAATTTCTTCATCAAGATCAAAGAGAGGATTAGAGAAAATGATAAAATTCTCTTTTGGAATGTCCTCCTCGGAAAATGACTCGTCACTTAAGGTAAAATCTTCATCGATATCGAAGAGAGGGTTGGAGAAAGTAAAATCATGATTCTTTGAAGAATCATCATATGGAGGCAAATCACACTCATCGTCGGAAACATCCTCTGCACTCAAAATTGGGGTTGGACAAGGTTTCTCGACACTAGACTTTATGAATTCGTTCCGATTCGTTGCCGGAATAGTGGCAAGATGCTCGTCCCCAAACTTAAAGAGTTAACGGGCTTCTTTGGTTGGTGATTCGGGTGTGATTGCAATGGTATAGTCTGTCATCATCATTATCACAGAAGACGAGAGGGCGATTCAAGCCGGAGTCAGTATTGATGTACTCAGATAGCTCGTCACTTACTGATTTTCACATCTTGAAAACATGTTTGGTAAGCAATTCTTGCACTTCCTCGGATGAGCTGTGCTTTACTTTCAAATAAGTTGTCCCAAGCTTGCAATAGAAACCTTTGGCGTTTTCCCAAAAGAGATAAGATTAAACTTTTTGAGAAAGCTTTCAATCGATTTCATTAGTCTCTTGGGCTTGCAAGCTTCCTGTCATTTGGTTGAAGGATGGTTGATGATTGACGGAAAATTGCGGGGTTTGAAGTTGGTCAAACCGAAAAGGAATGGAGAGTTTTGGACTTCATCGGTTGACCATGCCTAGTCGCATGAGGAACCCTACAAATTTTCCAGCCAAAGTTTTGCTGTTTTGAACGTTATGCACATCTTGCGGGGGAATTGAAATCAAGGCTGTTAATCTGGCTCTGGATAGATAAACTGGCTTGGCGGTGTTAACAGCTAGTGACAATATTGCGTATCGTTTCCCGCCAAAATTCACAACAAGATTTGCTTAGGAGTGTGTGGGTGGGGGGTGAGAGAAACTTGGAGATTGATCAAAGAGTACGAGTTGAAAAATCGATTTTGATTTCCATTTCATAAGGTTACAACTAAGACAAACTCCATAATGAGACGACAAACGCCACTGTTGGCACGTGCACGATAACGATAAGGTTATCGTCGGTTGTCCACACCCTAACATCAATAAAGAGATAAGACTCCATCAGAATTAAACAAATAAGAGGGACAAGAAAAGAATTAAACGGTTAAGAGGAAAAAGAAGATTATTTTTTTTGTTTTTCGGATTTATTAACAGCATAATTCACAATTGGACAAAATCAGATAAGAGAACTTAAGCCAAATAATCAATCTTACTTCACGGTAGCTTCAGAATGAAAAACGCACAGAGTGAGCGGAAGGATAGGAATAGCGCGAAGCTTATTTCTCTTTCGGGTCGTAGTTCCTAGGAACAACCCTCCTTTTACCCAACTTTATAGCTTGATCAATCAGAATGAGGTTGAGCGTTTATATCGTAAGGACACAGAAGGCAGTTTTAAATCTTTTGTTCGAGTTGGGAACTCAATAGTTCACCGGAACTTATTATGATAATACCTCAGTTGAGAATATTATATTTTGGTATTTTACCAATTAGTGATTTTTAATTTTTATGGACAATTTTTATATATATATATATATATATATATATTTTTTTTTTTTTAGTTTATATGTACGTACTAATAAAAAGAAAAGAAAAATATTTTTGTTGTTTTTTTTTTTTTTTTTTTTTTTTTAATATGATATATTAATAATAAGACAAGTTCAGATCAAAGTCGGATAACAATCGTAGCAAATGCCTCCCCGGCAACGGCGCCAAAAATTGATTCGTCAAATAGTATACATATAAAATAACTCAAATGCAAATCTCAACCAAATGCCCTTAACCAAGGCAAAAGGTCAAAATCTACACAAAGAGATTAAATATATAAGAATCAATTATAAAAAGATTCCGGAAGAGATATTCCCGGGTCGTATGTCCCAACGAGGCTGCAATTGAAAGTAATCCTGGTTTGATGAGAAATTGAATGATGGAGAATATTTAGATATGATGGAAAACACTGATATAATTACAACTAACTTAATTAATAATAAAAACACTATTTAATCTTACGGGAAAGATATAGGGGGGGGGGGGAATGGGGGATCTTAAAAACTACGGGAAACAAAATTAGTTATAGGGAAATCCTAAAATTATATCTATACTAAAATACGGGGAACAGAATCAGGTATCGGGAAACCTAAATACTAAAAATTAAGAAAATAAATGCCAAATTAAATTAAAAATCAAAATTAAATTCCTAATTAAGTTCCTTACCACCCCCCCCCCCCCCCCCCCCCCCCCCCGACAAATAAAGAAAATAGAACTAAAAGGAAGTCGTTCTGAATGTTAAAAAACGAAAAGAACTAGTATAAAACGCACCCTGGTAAACGGGTCTACGACTGAAATTTATGAAAATAAGCCCCTACACTAAATTTATATTTTTACTAGACACTAAATGACAAAAGAAATTTTATAAAAAGAAAATATTTTTTTATTTAATTTTTGGTTTTTTATAATTTTTAAAGATTAACAACTAATTAAACTAAGAAAATAGAAAAAGACAAAAAATAAAAGTTATAAAAAATTCTGAAAAATAAAATATTATATAAAAGAAAAAAAAGTTAACAATTCTAAAAATATTAAAAATGCCCAAAGTATGTTTAATTTAAAGTAAATTAAAACTAATTAAATCTAACCACCTAATTTATATTAATTAAATTAAATAAAACTAACTAAAGTTAACTGCTGTTGTTAAAAACAAAAGGGACTAAACAGGGAAAAAAGGGACAAGGACTAACGGGGGAAACAACAACTCGACAAGAGGGGCATTAACTCTGCTAATAATAAAAGAGAAAATTACACATTGGTCACTAAGGTGGACCCCGATTACAAAGAGGGTCCAAAGTGCTTATTTGACAAAAGTCAAATAAGCAAACTTGTAGAAGGGCTTATGGGGAGCATTTTTCATAAAAGGTGCATAAGCTGAAGTCCACTTAATAAGCTAGAAAAGTGAGCTTTTTGGGCTGCAGAAGCTTAATAAGCTTATGAGCTTATTTTTCTTTCTTATTGGGATTTAAGCTAACAAGATAAGCTAAAACTTATGGGGAACAGATAAATAGGCTAGGGGAATCCTAAATTTAAGCTATGGCTTCCTAATAAGCCCTAAAATAAGCTAGACCATAGCTAATCTAAACAGTTTTAAAAGAAAACAGAAAAACCTCTACTTTGCTGCTAAAATAAGCTATGCTAAAGGCACAATTAAGCTATACTATTTTGGGGGCTTAAAGGGCTTCTATTAAGCTACATTAAAAAGCAATAAAGTCCTAGAGCTTAGTTATGAAATAATCTAGAAAAGTGGGGTGAAATTGGATGCTCAGCACCAGGGGAAGGTACACAGTGAGCTTAAGGGCTTTTTAGGCTTATGAAAATAAGCATCAGAAGCATTTTAGCAAAACAAACCACAACAGATTAAAACAAGTGAGCAAAAAATTGAGCTTTTTTCAAACTATGAGAGCTTAAGGTTGAGTTAAAACATGCTGTCTGGGGCTGCAAGTTGGTGTTTTTCAAAGAAATGGACTTATGGTGCTTTGACATTCGCTTGGTGTGGTTAAAAAAGACAGAACAAGGGGGTTTTGGAAAGAGCTAGTAACACTCAAATAAGCACAAACAAAGTGTGCTTAAGCTGTCTACACAGCTTAAGTGGTTTAGCTCACTTTGTGGCTTATAAAATTTTGACAGAATATAGAAACCACTTAAAAACTTATTTTCAAACTAAAAATTGTGATTAAAGAGGCTTAATAAACCCTACACACTCAGCCAAAGTTGGCTGAGTGGTTACAACCCATTACAAATCCCATATGACCCATTTTGGGGTTAAACCAAACACTCCCTTAACATATAAAAAATGGATTTTTAACTGATTTTTGGTAGAAGAAGGCAGAGATAAGTGATTACAAGTGAATTTAAATAACTTTTAACACATATTTAAACGATTTAAACAGAATTAAACAGCTTAAACTATATTTCAAATTTCGACAAATAGCAATTTTCACAAACACTCTTAACTTTTATTAAAACTGAAAGTATTACAACATAAGCTTTAAATAAACTGAATACAATACTCTTAAAGCAAACTTAATTAAATTTTACACTAAGAAAAGTAAAAACAGGGATGTAAAAAAATGGTGTTGTTCTCTTCTCTTTTATAGAAGCTCTCAGCCTTCTCTTGGACTTGGGATGTGCTTGCTGTGAGAGTACAAAGCCTCCCAAGCAATCCTAGCCCTTCATTGTCTTCACAGCATTCTCAGCCATGGATGGGGGCTTCGGGTTGTGTTAATTGCCAAGTGGGAAGGATATAGGGGTAATGGGGAGGTGGGAAATGGTGAGGGGGTTAGCTGTAGTGTACTAGGGAGGTGGTTTGGGAGTGAAACCGTGGGGAAGGGAAGTGGTATGGTATGGCGGGAAGGGGTTTACAGTACCCTGTTGTGGTTCAGGTTTAAATGGGAAGAATGGGGAAGAGGCAAGAGTGCCCCCCCATCTTTCTTCTCTTTTCATTTCATTTTTAAGCCAAAAAATAGTTATAAACGAGTTTTAGAAAGTGACAGTTTTGGTCCTTGTGGTTTTATAACAAAAGAATAAAAGAGGTTTTGGCAAATTGCAAAAATGGTCCCTCTGGTTTTTATAACTAAAAGAAATAAAAAAGGGAAGTTTGGAAAATTGCAAAACAGCCTTTTCTTGTTGTGTTTTATTTTTTCTATTTTTTTTCTTTTAAAAAACTTTCAAACTTGGCATTTTTTGGGCTCTTTTCGTTATATTTTTTTTTTCATTTTTAATTATAAAACAAAGTTTTTAAAATTTACATTTTGGTCCTTGTGTTTTATAAAAAAGGTGTATTGGGCTTGGGTTTTGTGTTTGGGCTTGTATTGGGCCCACTGGGTTTGGGTTTGGGCCCAATAAGGTTTAGGTTTGGTTATTGGGCTTTTTCAAGCCCAATAAGGTTTAGGTTTGGTTATTGTGTGTACAATGGCTGAGATTGGCTGTAACTGGGCTTAGGGATTGGTCTTCAAAGTCGTCACAGTACTTTTGGTAATTGCATACTAATGGGTGTTGAAATTGATTGATGGGCCCCATTGGTTTCACAGTCTTCATAGTTATACTATTGGGCTTTCCCGGCCCATCAGATGGGTTGAGATTGCATCCAATTAGTATTCTTCAGTTCCGGCTCCGGTTTGACTGCTGATTCTTCAGTATTGACTTTGACTTTGACTTTTTTGGTCTTTGGCCTTGATTTTTCACAGTCTTTTCCATTCCATGCTCAGTTTTGTCATTTTGGCTTGGTTTTCTGTCTTTTTGTTGATATCCACTTCCTGCACAATACAAATGCAAAACAAACATATATTTGGCAGTTTTTGTCTATTTTTGGTCATTTAAGCTCGTTTTTAGAGGTAAAAGATATGTGTAATTAAGCACTTATCACAGGTCCTAGGTACGAAGTTCACAATTCAGAGGGTTCAGTACAAGGTTCAGAGCAGACGGGTCAGTACGAGGTTATAATCTCGAGGCTTCTAGAAAGGTGACGTGGCGGCTCTTGATTGGCTGAAAAGAGAATATAGCAGCTGGCAATAATTGGCGTACTCATTAAGCAATTAAGCCAACGTTGTGAGAATATAATTTGTTAGAAATATATTGGTTCATCAATGGGGATTTTCGTTGTATGTTTAATTCACACTTAATGATCTAATCAATACACTTAGCAAGCATATCTTTTATAATATATCGTTCTTTGTTTAATTGCTTGCTATTTGCTATCTAGTTTTTATGTAGTTTATTTTTATTAAATTTTTTAGTTTTAATCAAAAAACAAAAATATTCGATATTCAAGCATCAAACAAGACGCTTTCGGGAATTTCAAATTTATCTCTCGTCGGGATACGACATTCGGAGATAAAATATTGTTTGTCCTCAAGCAATTTTTATATCAAATGGGAAACTCTTTATATTATTACTTATTTGGTATTTAGTTATATATATTTTTATAAATACTACTATTTTATCGAATCAAAGCTTCTTTTTAAGATCGTCACTTTGTTTTTCAAAAGGGATAACCTCATCTAATTTGGTTTTTGGATTTTGTTGAATAGGTTGAAAATCTCCGTTTGTAATAACATGCCAAAGATCAAGATTTTTGATTTAACATATGTCTCGAATCTAGTTCCAATAAATAAAACTATCACTTTCAAAAAGTGGTGGTCTTTGCATGGATTGCCCTTCTAGATATTTGTCAGAATCCATAGATCGATCCAAGCTTTAAAATACAATATATTTTAAAAATCTTGAGTGACCTTGGCTTTTGATACCAATTGTGGAAACTAGAAGGGGGGGGGTTGAATAGTTTATAGGTTCGTTTTACGTTTTAAAAGTTTGTTTTCAAAATACTTAGATTCGAGTTGTATGTTCAACCAATCAACAATATGAATCAACAATGTAAATATCTAAACTAATACTAAATAACAATCACAACAATATAAAGAGATGAGAGAAGGAACAATCAAACCAAGACACCAAGATTTATAGTGGTTCGGCTACGAAGCTCTTCTTCGCCCTACTCCACTCCCCGAGTATCCTACTCGAGATTTCACTATGTCAACAAGCTCCCTTCAGGCGGAGAAAACCGTTTACACGTCGCTTACGTTATTTTCCGACACTAAGCTAAATGTCGAGTCCTAATCTTAGCTAGAACCAATCTACCACTTCACAAACACTATACAATCACAAGATCTACACTATCGGATTTACACACAATCCGAATCACACAATTACACAAGATAATTACAATAGAGATTTGATACTTAGAAGAAGAGAGGAGAGATCACTAAATAACAATTCGTTTCTTGGCGAATACAAATGTTCTTCTCTTGTACTTGATAGAGAGGAGAGACGAGAAGAAGATATTAGATCACTTGAAACAAGATCAAACAATATTAGTGATCAAGAGATTTAGTGAGAGATATAAGGTTTCTAGAGAGATAAAGAAGACTGGAAAAATTCGTGCAAAGAGGTGTGTTTTTCTACCAGAAATAGTGCAGTATTTATAGACAGGATCTCCAACGGCTAGCTGGCGGCGGTCCTAGATATATCTGTGGGCTGCCAGACCTATAAGGGGACCGCCACTAGACTTCGCTTATGTTTTTGTCTTTTTGTGGGGAAGGTTGTATCTAGTATGAAAGCTTTCATTTTGTGGGGAAAATTTGAATTTCATATTTATGTTTTAAATAAAACTTTTCTTTTAATTAAAAAGATTTTTTACATTTATTTTTGTGAAAATACTTTTGTAAAAATATGATGGTTAAAAAAATTATTTTCTTGATCACTAATTATGCTTAATGATTTGTTTGTACATACCTTAAGTGATCACTAATCTTAGAAATAGAATTTTACGATTAATAATTTGTAAACGTTTATTTTTATCGTAAACTTTTTTACATTTTGTTATTATCAAAACATTAAGAGGTCGAAAAATATAAATAACATTTTAGACATTATTTGTATTAACAATAAGAATGCCAAATATGATGCTAGCTTACCATGACCAATAGAACAAAATTCCGGTTATTATGACCAGTATGGCAGGGATTCGCGAGATAAGTGAGGATTAGATGACCATTCAATCCCTACTTTCCAATATAGTGGAATAAAGTGAATCATTAAGTTAATTAAGAAGTAATTAGGACCGCATCTCCTTCTCTTCAATCATACTTAGTTCATTTCTTTAAAGTTTTCATTCTCTTACAAATCAATTATTCTAAACAGCTTTTAAACGTGACAACCAATTTAAACTCGGATTTGTAACCGCCCTTTAGCTCTTGGGACGACCTCGGATTTACCAAAACTACACTACTCACGATCGGGTTCTCTGCCTGTTAGTGCGTTTGTAAGGTGAAACAAGTTTTATAAATTTAAAACTTGGTAAATAATTATTTAAAAGAAAATACGTATCAAGTTTTTGGCGTCGCTGTCGGGGAGCTAAATAGGTTTTAAATTTGAGTTTTGTATATATTTCAATTTCTTGTTATTTATTTTTCTTGTAAAAGCACAATCTACTCGTATCTTATGATTAATTTTCAGGTCTCATGGAAATGAAGCTTGATATTGAGAACATGACGCTTAACGAGCACTTAGAGTATGAAGCTGAGAAAGAAAGGCGATTATGGGATAATGTTCGATCCAGAAGAAGTCCAAATAATTATGATGAGGCGGATATTGACTTTTTTCACCGGAATAAGAGTAAGACTTTTAGCTATCCGTATTCTCATAGTTTAACTCCTCCACACCCTTGTTTCCTCCCTGTTCAATCCTATCCCAAGAATTATTTTTTATCTACAAATGTGAGCAACAATGTGGACATTGATAATATGACTATATCAGAATATAATTTATACATTGCTAAACAGGGCCTAGATAAGAATCCATTAAATAATCATTCGTATGGTTTCACACCCTAATTTTTCGCTCAACCACCACATACACCTAACACTCCTGTGGATAAAAAGGATTCCGACATTGATAAGATCTTGGATGGCTTATTTAGAATAGGAGCTAAAAACATGAAGCGAATAGGGCAAGATATAGTTCAGGATAATGATTTAGAGGAGGATCAAAGGATGATGGACATGATAGGGATACTTTTGATATGTGGAGATGATAGGAATATTCCTTTGCTTGGAGAAGAAGTGTGGATGTCGGGGGGGATAATTTGAATTTCAAATTCAAATATCAACATGTGCGATAAAGATTGGTTGGATGTGAGTTGGAATGATGTGTTGGTTTGGAGCCTAAGAATTCAAATTCAAATTAGAAATTTAAATGTTAGGATAAGTTGGTAACGTTGATATGAGTTAGAAGTGATATGATGGTTTGGAGCTTAAGGATCAAATTCAAATTTGAATGTTAAGAATGGTGAGTTGGTAAAGTGTGTGAAGGAAGTTGATAAAATCAAATACTCGATACCCTTTTGTATCAAAATCCCTCATAAAACGTTCATAATTATTTATTTATGGTTAGAATATGTACTTAATCGCCTTATATTTCATTTACAGGAAAATATGAATGATGGAGCTTAAAGACACGGGAATTGGGCATGTAAAGGGAAGATGTTATGCTGCCAAGACATAACTACAGAGTAGTTGCCACATTGAACTACGCCGTAGTTCATAAGAAGACCCAAACATGCTTAGAAGCAACTACGGCGTAGTTGCCCCGTTACAACTACGCCATAGTTATCAAGAATTCCTAAGAAGTCAAGTCTAGTCACAACTACGACGTAGTTGGCCACTTTAACTACGTCGTAGTTACCTTTTGCCTACAGATGGAAAGTCCTAATCAGCAAAACTACGGCGTAGTTGGCCACTGATTTGATATAAAATATATATATAATAAAATACATATACATAAGTAAAGTATCATACAAATTATTCTTAAGAAAGAATAATAAGTAATCAACATGGGTATCGTTCTCCTCGGTGAGAGGTGAATGGAAATCTACGTTCATGTTGTAAATCGAGCTTGACTGTCATTTAAGTTTTGGTTTTGGTTTTTAAATCTAATAACGCAAAGGGAAAACATATAAAGGCATGCTAAACTAAAAAATAAAAGCAATTTAAAAACCTAACGACATTTAAACACTTAACGATTAATTAACAACTAACGGACTAACGAAAAAATTATCAAAATAAACTCTAAAAAACTAAAAATTGCAAATTTCTAAACTAAAATGCATTAATCTATTTTTTAAAACACGAAAAATATTTTTTTGAATTTTTAAACTATTTTTAAACTAAATAATACTAAAAATTAAATTAAAAATACTAAACTTAATCCTAAAAATTTAAGAAAATTTATAAAATTTCTTTAAGCTAAAAAGGAGGTTTTCAAAGAAAAATAACTCAAAAAGCTTAAACGAAAAAGCTGTGAAAAATCAAATAAGCTAATATCTTAAACAAGTATAACATTTAAAAGGTGCAAAGCTATAAATGAAAAAGACCCAAGGGCAATGGTAAGGCGTGTGTATTGTGTGAGGGAGGTCACAGGTTCGAGTCCTGTGACAGTCCCTTTTTGAAAAACATTTTTTTTAATTTTCTTTTTGAAAAAGCTAAAGAAAAGGCTAAAATAAGCAAACTTAACAAAGGACTTTTTTGCCAGATCTTATTAATAAGCTAGAACAAGCTCAACTAAAAGTGACAGTTTGGTTTTCTTCTAAGTTTTAAAATAAGCTAAAACTGTTTAAGCTTTTTACACTCAATAAGCAACTAGAAACCTAATAAGCTAAAAACAGACCTACTCCTAAACCTAATAAGCTTTAAGGACTAGAAATAAGCAAAGAAAATAAGCTGAAATACTCTAAAAAGCTTTAAGACAGCAGACTAAAAAATGAACTTAAAGGACTTTAGACAGGTTTTAAGCTAAGAAATTTAACAAATAAGCACTAAGAATAATCTGTAAACCAAAAACAGATTAAGCACTAAACTCAATAAACTCAATTAAGTTAAATTCAAACAAAACATTAAAGGAAATAAGCTAGAAAAGGGTAAATGACAATGTCAGATTATACTAGTATCTTTTTGGCCTTTTTGAAATGAAATAACACATTGTAGCTTAATTATAAGACTCAATCAGCAAAATGAAAAGCTAAAAGCTTAAAACAGATAAAAACATTGACTAAATAAGTAAATCTAAACTGGAATTAAGCTTAATAAAATACTAAATAATCTAAAAACTTTAATTGCAAACTTAACCTTTTAACTTGACTCTTGCATAAAGACTAATTGCATCCTAAGTTTTAAAGCTCGAAATTGGTTTTGACATATTAAGAGCTTGAAACAGATTTAGACTAGACTACAATAAGCTGAATTAAAGCAAAATTAACCAAAGTAAAACTAGATTCTAACCACATTAGATCTGCAATGAGAGACTCCTAAAAACATACCAAAAACTACTACTTGATTGTTTTTAAGCTAACTTACTTAAAAGACTATTTCAAAAGTTATAAACTCAAAACAGGTATAAATTCATGCTAATAAAACTCATTTAGCTCATAATAACTATATCTCAAATAGGACTCTAAGAAATTTATCAAAAGCAGTTTAAACACTTATTAACTAGCTGACTTTGAGATTTGGATAAAATCTAATACAAAACTTAACATTAACTAATTTGAGCTTATGAAAACTGATATTTGAACCTAATTTAAGCTTATGAAGTCCATTTTGATGACCAAAATAGCCTGCATACAATTTTACTAGCTTATAACTGCTTAACCCAAACACCCCTTTAAACATTTGAAAACCTTATTTTAGGCTAAACAGACTTAATTAAGCTATTAATATTAAAAACAGATTATAAACTATGATTATAAATGACAATTAAGCATAAATCAAAGAGAATTAAGCACTATTCTATAAGCTATACTAATAAGCTATTCTAAACTGAAACTAACCAGATTCTATATAAACTTAAACTAAGCTATTTTAAACTTAAAACTAGACATAATAAGCTAACATTAGATAGATTAAGCAATAACAAGCAGAAAATAAGCACTAATAAGCAGATTAATAAGCTGAATAAGTAAAAATGCTAAAGTAGAAACAATAAATGTACCTTTGTCCTTTGCTCTAAACAAGGACTACTAGTGCTCTTAAGAGCTTATCTACAAGCTCCAGCTTATTAAAAACAAGCTGGTAAGACCTTATAAGCCCATACAATTCTGGCTTATCTTCCATAATTAGCTTAAACTTACTTTGAGGTGACTTAACGTAAAATGCTTATTCAGTTTAAGCTTTAGAAAGCTTAATTAAATAAGAGCTAGCTTAAAGAGTAAAGGAGAGCTTATTGAGCTTATTTAGTTATTTCCAAACACATATCAAAAGACTTTACATAAAACTTAAACACTGAATTTAAAACACAATATAAAAGTAAACTTGATTTTCATTAATGAAAGAGAGATTACAAGATTTAAAAGGAAATTACATTAAGAAAATTATAATAAGCTGGAAAATAAGTTAAATTACACTACTCCTACTCCTACACTAGATGTCCTTCTCTGTGTGATCTTTTCTCTATTTATAGTGAGGAGGTGAATCTTCTAGGCCATCAGGAGCGTCTCCACCTTCTAATCTTGACCCTTCAATCTCAATCCATCATTTTAGTACCCTTGGATTACTTCCATGCCCTATCCACCAATAGGAGGGCTCAAGATAGCCAATGTAGCTTTATGAGTGTCAGATGTTCAGGGATAGTCTTCTAGAAGCATTCGTGTATGTGGAGAGTGGAAGGCTTTTACCCTGTGCTTTAATTGCTCTGTGTAAAGAATATGAGGGAAAGGGATGATTGCACAGTAACTTTGACCCTGTGTTGAGGTGTGTTGACTTAGGATCCGGGTTTGATGAGTTGGGCTTTTTATAACATTTTAGGGTTTGGACAGGAAATGGATTAGGATTTGAATTTGTTATAAGTAAATTTAGGGCTTAAGATTTAGGCTTAGGTTTATAAAAATACAATGTTAATGGTCTAACCCGGCCCAATAAAATAGGTATGGGTTGGCCCATTAAGGATGTATATGCCTTTGGTTTCGATTTCTCACGCTCTTTCCATTCCTGTGCTTGGTTTTGTCCGTTTTGCTTTATTTTTGTCCCTTTATTAAATATCCGTTACCTGCAAGACACAATTCACAATACAAACAAATACACTGCATTTTTATGTCATTATTGATCATTATCGGTCTTTTTAGCATTATATTAAGAAATAAAAGATACGTGTTTAAGCACATATCACTTAACAATACTCCCATATTGTTAACTGGTAATGGACATAGCTTTAGAATACTACAAGTCATTCACGGATATAAACATGCAAATATAGGACATAATTATTATGAAATGAAAACAATATACCACGTAAATTAATTCATTTATTAAAATAATAATTGTTTAACATCCCATTATCCAAATACTAACTAATACATCAAGTGAAGTCTGATTCCTCCTTTTCAACACCCCGTTATGTTGTGGTGTATAAGGTGGAGTAAGTTGGGATACAATAACACAACTTCTTATGTGATTAACAAACTCATGACTCAGGTATTCGCCTCCTCGATCGGATCGAATTGCCTTTATCTTTTTACCGAGTTGATTTTCAACTTCATTCTGAAAGACCTTAAATGTTTCAAACACCTCATGTTTATGTTTCATTAAGTAAACATAACCATAACGGCTAAAATCATCTGTACAGGTGATGAAGTAACTAGCACCCTCTCTTGACACAGTTCAAAAAGGGCCGCATGCATCAGTGTGTATAAGTCCTAATAGATCCTTAGCTCTTTCCACTTGATGTGGAAAAGGCTTACGCGCCATCTTCTCAGATATATAAGACTTGCATTTCTTAAGTGATTCATCGTGAGTGGTTTGCAAGATCCCATCACACTGAATCTTGTCCATGCGTTTCTTGTTTATATGACCAAGATGAAAATGCTATAGATTAGAAGAGTCAAGCGCATGTTTGGCTCTTTTGTTGCTAACATTAAACATAGAACTAACATTTAGATAAAGATTATGCATATCTATTTCATAAATACCATCACGTAGAATTGCATTAAAATAAAACACATTATCTTTTGAAACAGAAATACCATAATTCGTAAATGTATGAATATAACCGTTATTAACCAAACGGGAAATTAAAACAACGCCCCTAGTAACATAAGGTGCAAAATGGCAGTTATTTAATAAAATTATTAAACCACTAGGAAGAATTAAATCAAAACTTCTAATAGCTTCAACGGCTGCACGCATTCCATTTCCCATGTACAGACTTAAAGCTCCATGTTTCAACTTCCTGCTTTTTCTAAGACCATGCAAGGTATTACAGATATGAGTAACACAACCCGTATCATATACCCAAGTCTTATTAGGAAAAGCATAGAGTTCTATAGTGAAGATACCTGAAGTACTAGCCACGCTAGCATTCTTCCTCTTCTTCAACTCAGCTTGGTAGGACGGACAATTTCTCCTCTAATAACCCACCTCCTTGCAGTGATGGCAGACAGAGTCCTTTGCTGGATTATCTCTTTTAGGCGGCGGTAGGATCTTGGGCTTGGGATCATAAGCAAGCTTATTCTTTCCCTTGTCCTTACCCTTTGCCCCTTTCCTTCGAGGGTTTTTTCTTGTCCTTTTGGATCTTACCCTCGCGTATAGCTAACATAGCGGGAGTTACAGCCTTCTTCAGAATACCTTTCTCATAGAGTTTCAACATAGCATGCAATTCAGCTATCGTCTTCCCCATGCTATGCATGTTATAGTTCTGAACGGACTGATCATAGTCCTTGTTGAGAGAATTCAAAAAAAGACTCACACCAAGTTTATATGGCATAGCATAGCCTAGGCGTTCTAGTGTGTCCAAGTAGCTCTTCATCTTCAAGAGATAGGAGCTTACTGACTGACCGTCCTCTTGTTTACAAGCGTGAAATGCTTTGACTATTTCAAACAGTTCTTGTTTAGCCTGCTCTTCGAACACAGTTTTCAGTTCTTTCAGCATGTCATATGCATTGTATTTCTCCAAACACCTTTGTAGGTCTGGAGGCATACTTGACAGCATAAGACATGCAACCTCTTGCTCAAAATTTACAGTCTCATAGTACTTGTCAATAGTGTTAGGGTTAGCAGTTTCAGGATCAGGAGCGGGTACAGTAGGCTGTTCCACAAACTTTATCTTTTTCTCATACCTGATAACAATCCTTAGATTGCGATACTAGTTTGTGAAATTTGAACCAGTAAGTTTATTCGCTAGGAGAATCGACCTAAGTCGTATTATTTGTGTTTTGGGCAGCAGCACCCATCTAAAAAACAATCAAAAGTTCAGAAAATTAACTACCCATGTTTAAAAAAATTAAACAATTAATTTTATCAAGAGTCTAAGATCCAACTTGACATTCTACCATTAATGCAGTTGATCTACTAGAAATGGTAAACTCAAAAGGTAATCAGTGTATGATAATTGCCAGCATGTGCAACTCTTAGCCTTTATGGGGAACAATGCATTATAATTCGGAATCACAATGTCAAGTAGCATGTTCACCCCTATCGTATGCCTCGGGTCGAAGTTCTAAACAACCATACTCGATATAAGTCGTCCAATACAAAATCAGTAATTTTATAGTCTCAGGTCTGACCATACGATTGTTATATTACCTTGTTTGCAAATTTACCTAAAACTGTTTTAGAGTAAAAATACAACTCAAGTGATTTCATACTTGGATGGCAAATGACTTAATTTTAGGGTAGAATTTGATAAAAAAAACAATGTTACCAAAATTTGTGTATAAGGAAGCATGCATACAACCTTATAACACTAGTTATTTTTAAAATATTTCTATTTTCATTTTAAAACTTTCTATGAATACAAATCCCTATATTTTATAAATTACATGCTATTTATAAAATTAGGGTTTCCATGTTTACAACATTTTCAAGTATAAGTGATCTTACTACGGATAAGGTTAATTCCCCACGGGAAATAATCGAACCCTAGTAATGACTACGACATACTTCAAATATTTTTAAAACCGTTTATGTAAAATTTATGTATTCTTGCATTGTTTCGTCGCGGGTTCCCTTGCGGAAACCACTAAACCACTGCGTTATAGAACGTTTCCAAGAAATTACAAATTTACGTACATAGTACATGATTTAGCAAAGTGTACGTATCAATATACACAGAATAAGCATTTTAATCATGTACTTTTAGTCCATATTAATTTTTTTGCATAATTATATAAAAAAACGCCACTATATAAAACATGCAAAACATATTTACCAAATTTAATCATACTAAACAAGAATCATATACGCAATTAAAGCAATAATTCAACAAAGGTCTTCCCTACATTTGCAATTAATCAAATAAATCACGTAATATTCTCATGCGTATAAATCATGTAAAAATATGTCCATATTTTATTTTCAAATTTATGTGACCAATTAGGGCAAATATTATTTCACTAAATATTTTCCTAAAATATTTTTCACATAAAACCAAGAAAATAACACATATATAATATAAATATTATTAATAGTAATTCAAAGCTTAAAACCCATAGAATTACATGCATGTAATCCATGGTTGACAATTTATTGCAAGATAAATAAGCAACAATATATATAAAAAATCTAAAACGAAAATATAATCATAATAAGCGAATTAGAAATCATGTAAAAATATGTCCATATTTTATTTTCATTTATATGTGACCAATTAGGGCAAATATTATTTCACTAAATAATTTCCTAAAATATTATCCACATAAAATCAAGAAAATAACACATATTTAAGCGATATTTTTTACATGTTATTTACGTTTGTTGGTCCCTTGGAATGTGATATAAAGTTTATCAATTTAGACTTAATCACATTCCATAGCAACGAAGTGAGTTTTAAACAAATATATATAAGCAATATAAAGAACAAGTTTAAAACACACAGAATTACTTTTTAACGTATAGACTTTTATTATAATCAAATAAAGAATCTATGACACACATTGCTTGCGGAATAGCAAGGTGGTTTAATGACAATTAGAGTGTTATCTCCTAACTTATTCTCTAACCAATGTTATGAGAAATAAGAAAACAAACTTTTTATGACTAAACTGAAGCTTCAGCTTTCAGTAGTATGAGTCAGTTTGTTTGAGAGATAAATAAACTCTTCAATGTGTATCACATTAATTGGAAGAGATAATATTTACTCTATGAATCCCTTTCCTTTTATAGGCAAAGGGGTTAGGGTTTACAAGTTAACCTAATACACATGTCAAGCATTAAATGGGTGGTTGAGCCATCATTTAATGTACACATGCTTTATAGTCCTAGGTACAGTCCTTCAAAGGAAAGTTAATGTACTTCTATACCAACTTTAGAAGTAACATTTCAAAAGGAGATTGCTTTATTCCTTTTGACATAAAGCAATCTTTTTCCCGCCTTATAAACCTTCTAGAAGTGAAACAACATGTTTCAGCTTCTGTTAAAGAGATAGACAACGTTCAGCTTGGAATTGTCAACCAAGTTGAACTGAAGCTCCAACCAAGGGCCTTCTTCAGTTTTTGTACTGCTACATAAACTGAAGTGAAGATACTTCCCAATCTTCCAAGGACCTAAAGAGCTGTCGCTGAAGAAGCTTCAGCGACTCAAGCTGAAAGACTTCAGCTTGAGAAACACTTAGGAGATTTTATGTTTAAATCTACTGAAAGACTAAAGGGCTCGGAAATTGAACCCAACAACCTCCCTCTATTTAAATATACAAATAGCCTAAGTTAAAATCAATTATAAGTGAGCAAAAAAACTTCTTCTTACACAATTGATATAAATTGAACAACATAAACTGATAACCTTTCATTCTAACTTTCATTACAATACATTTACAAAAGATAAAGTTATTACAAAAGATTACATTCTATTGCCTTAGCTGCTCAATGACTCTCATCTGCTTGAGTGGATTCAAGTTTTTCTTATCCATTTCAGCAACCAGAAGAGAACTGAAGGTCCTAGCATGATCATCAAGCCCTGGACCTTGGTGAAGTCTGAAGAAGATTTCTTGTACAGTATATAACATGGTGTTTGAGAAATCTCTAAAGTCTTCAATGGTAACAAAATCTTGTCTGTGATATGAGTTGAACAAAATCATACCTAAGACAGGTTCATTAAGCACAGTACCAGCAGGATGATCTTTATATTGAACTGGTGACTTGAGCCTTTTGTTAGCTCTAAAGAAGTCATGAATATCATCAGCGTGCTTTCTTTTCTTGTTTGTCGGATCATTCAATCTATCTAAAGGATCCTGTTCACTTAGAGGTCTATCGAAGTCGATTCCTAGATCAGCTTCAGTTGTACGGAGATAGTCTATTCTTTCTTGTATATGCTTGTAGATGGAAGTCCATCCTTTACCCTTTTTGTTAGGACAGGCTATCATAACTTCTCTCCATTCACCAAGATGTAAGTCACTGGCTTCAAACTCAGGAATGATTTCACCTGTATCATCCTCTCTGTATACTTTCAAGGTAATTGGACCTTTTCTGGTTAAAATATCACAGTTGGTGATCCTTGATTTTGCTCTTCTATTCAGCAATTTGTCACAGCATTTGTCATACTGTAACTTATCATTATAGTACTTATTCACCACTTCGGGACCAAGAAGATCAATCAGTTCTTCTTTCCTCATTTCACTTTCATGTCTGGCAGCTTCAGCTTTGGCCTCTTCCTCTATTTTCTTTTGTGCACTGATTTG
Organism: Tanacetum coccineum; assembly: GCA_026074375.1. NCBI lineage: Eukaryota > Viridiplantae > Streptophyta > Magnoliopsida > Asterales > Asteraceae > Tanacetum > Tanacetum coccineum. The sequence continues at coordinate 10,982 of BQNB010066043.1, read as the reverse complement.
TTCTTCAGTTATATGGACATGTTCTCCACTTTTAGTGACAAAGTTAAAAAATTTCAATTCCTTTTTCTTAGAGGATTCAACTATAGAACTAGGCACATGTGTTGTTTCATTATCAGACCCACTTTCTGTACTCACTTCTTCAGCATCCTTTGAGGACATGGCCTTTTTTCCCTTGTCTTTCTTGATATGCTCCCCCTCAGGGTGAGAGGAGCCTTCTTGCGGAATTTAAGGAGAATGAGATTGTATTTGAGTTGTGGTTATGATGACTGGAGGAATGGTGGTTGTAGCAGGTGGTGTTGTTGGTTTTGGTTGTTGGTTGTTCAGGTTTTCTTTTTCAGCATTCTTTTTAACTCTTCTTTAAAAAAGCTGGGAGATGGTTGCTTGGTTTGTGTTCTTCTCCCCCTCAGCAGGCATAGTGTCAGCTTGGCCTGCTGAAGGAACACTTTGATCTCCAGCTTTTGATGAGGTAGAATTCAAAACCTGAGCAAACTTGTTCAAAGCTTGTGTGACATTTAGCAAGTGGCTTGGAAGAGCATCCAAGGTTTTTAGCTTAGCTTGAATTGTTTCAACCAATGCTGGGAGTGGAAAAAATTCTGCTAGAAGTACCCACTAAAGAGTATTCAGTTCAGCGACTTGAGATGTAAGACTGGTGACATTTTTTGTAAAGTCATCCAGTTTTGTAGGAATTTCTTTTAAATCTCCTGGAAGCTTAATCTCCAAATTATGAACTTGTTTCTTTAACCCTTTTACTTCCTTAGTTAGATCATTAAGCTTGGAGGGAAGGTCCTTCAGCTTAGTTGGTAATGAGCTGCTAAAGTCATGAGTAGATAGAATATTTAAGAATTCAGTTTTTAAGGACTTTACCAGCAGCTCATTGAGTTATTCCACATTGGGAAAGAAAGGTTGAGCTTTAAGGAGAGCAACTTCAGCTTCAGCTTTGTTCTTCTCAAGTTTTAGTTTGTACTTTTGAGACTGAAGAATAAGGACTTGGTTGGTAAGTTCTTGAATTTGAGAAGACTTGGGAGATGAGGATTTAGGAACTAAAGTATCTTCGGTTTCAACATTTTTAGTAGCATGAACTTCATCATCCTCATCTTCATCACTATCATCCACAACAATGACAAGATCATCTTCAGGTGAGTCCATGTCTTTGAAGCTAAGTTGCACATGTGACACCAGATTTGCAAGATCTTCTAACTTGATTGTGCTGGAGGATTCTTTTTCAATTTGTTTGTGTACACACAAACTCCATCCATACACCTATATTGAGCTTGAAAATGCCCTCATATAACCTAAACTGTACCTTATTGGGACCATACCCAAAACCCAGTGGGCACCAATACAAAACCCAAGCCCCAACAAATGCCCACAATAAATTTTTTAAACTGTAGGGGCTAAATGGCCAATTTTTATAAGTGTTTTATAAATGAAAAGTGGTAAGATATAAGAGAAGGACTATACTGCCAATTGGCAGTTTTCCTTTTGGTTATCTAAACGAATGGGATACACAATTTGCAATTTGTCAAAACTCTCTTTGTTTTCTTTTGTTATAAAACCACAGGGACTAATCAAACTATGTTATAACTAAAAATCGGGCTAAAATAAAATGAAAAGAGGAAGAAACATGGGGGACTAGTGTTGCATCTTTCCCATTCTTCTCTTTTAAACCAAACGAACAACCCTGCAACCCAACCCACTTGGCGCCAAAAACCATACAGCCTTTTCCCACGTTTTCAAGCCAATACCACTCTCCCAAGTACCTTTCCAGCTCACCCCTCACCTCTTCCCACCTTACCCTGCCCTTATAACCCCTTTCCCTGTCAAAAACACTCAACCCGAGACCCATTTCAATGGTGAGATGGTGTGAATGGTAAAACAAGGGCTAGGATTGCTTTGGATTACTTCTACACTTACAAGAAGCACAGCTAGCACACCAAGAGAAGTTTTGGAGCTAGTATAAAAGAGCCAAGACCAAGCCGAACAACATCATCTTTTTTTTTACTTTCTTAGCTTAAATTTTAACTAAGTTTGCTTTAAACATTATTGTATTCAGTTTCCTTTTAAGTTTTTGTTGTAATCCTTTAAGTTTTAATAAAAAATTTTGAGTTCTCTTGTTATTGCATTTGTCAAAATTCCAAGTATAATTTAAGTCACTTAATTCTGTTTAAATCATTTAAAGATATGTTAGAAAGTTATTAAACCTCATTTATAAGTAATTATCTTAGCCTTTACTTCATTAAAAAGGGCTAAAAAGCCGAATTAAGAAATTAAGGGAGTGTTTGGCATTGCCTGAAAATGGGTCATATGGGTGTTGGTTATGGGTCAAGCTCACTCAGCCACTTTTGGCTGAGTGTGTAGGCTTATTTAAGTCTTTTTAATCACAGCTTTTAGTGTAAGAATAAGTTTTTAAGTGTATTTTGGTTTCTGTCAAAATTTGGATAAGCCAACTTGAGCTTAAGTGCTCAAGCTGCATAAGCAGCTTAAGCACATTGAGTTTGTGCTCTTTGGTGTTGTTTCTACTCATTTACCCAACCCTTGTGCTGTCCCTTTGGTTTGACCAAGTAATAGTCAAAAAGTATGCTTTGCAAATTTTTTAAGAACCCTCAAGTTTAAGCCCCATTATCAGCAGTTTTTTCTTAACCTTAGGCTCTTAAACTTTGAAAATAAGCTCACTAATCACCCTTTTAAATCTGTTTGAGTTTTATCTTGGCTAATAAGCTTTTAAGTGCTTATTGCATAAGCTCAAAAAGCCCTTAAGCTCACTGTTTGTCCCTCACCCATGGTGCTGAGCACAAAATCTCACCCCTTGTTTAGCTTATTAGGTATTAAAAAAACCCTTAGGATCTTTTAGCTTTTGTTAATAGCTTATTAGTTGTTCTTTAAAACCCCAAAATATCATAGCTTATTTCCCCCTCTAGTATAGCTTATTCTAGGCTTAAAGTTCCACTTTTTCTGTTTTCTTTTAAAACTGTCAAACTAGCTTAAATCATTTCTAGCTTATTTTAGGGCTTATTCTTAGTGACCTTAGCTTATTTAGGACACCTTTAGCCTAGTGACTTATCCCCCTAGCTTTCTAGCTTATTTTATTAGCTTAAATCCCAAAAAGAAAAGAAAATAAGCCCATAAGCTTATTTAGTTGCTGTCAGCCCATCATAACTCATTTTTTGGCTTATTCTTTGAATTCAGCTATGTGCCTTTTAGAAAAATGCCCCCTTAAGCCCCTGAATAATTTTTGCTTTAGAAGTTTTGTCCATAAGCTGTTGGAACCACCTTGTAAATCGGGACCCCCTCAGGACATTTTGTGTAATTCTCTCTTTTAAAGTTACCTTTGTTAGTCCCTGTGGTTAGTAGCCTGCTACCCCGTTTGTCCTTATCCCATTTCACTGTTAGTCCTTTAGTTATAACTTCAGTTAGTTTATTTAAATTAAATAATTAAATTAGGTTAAATATTAATTAGTTTAATTACTTTTTATATAATCAGTAAAATTTGGGCATTTTTATATTTTTAGAATTGTTAACTTTTTCTTTATTTTATTTTATTTTTTTCAGAATTTTTATAACTTTTATTTTTTGTCTTTTTCTATTTACTTAGTTTTAATTAGTATTTAATCTTTAAAAATTCATAAAAAATCCAAAAATTAATAAAAAAATATTTTTCTTTTTTATAAAATTTTCTTTTGTCATTTAGTGTCTAGGAAAAATATAAAATTTAGTATAGGCTTAATTTTTCTTAAATTTCAGTTTTAGACCCGTTTTACCGGGTGCATTTTACCGTTTCTTTTCGTTTTACATTCAAACGACCTCCGTTTTAGTTCTAGTTTTCTTTATTTTTCAAATTAAGTTAATTAGAATTTAATTTTGATTTTTAATTTAATTTAGCATTTATTTTCTAAAATTTTTAGTATTTAGGGTTCCCGATACCTTATTCTGTTCCCCGTATTTAATTTAGATTTAATTTTAGGATTTCCTTATACCTAATTTTGTTTCCCGTAGTTTTTTAAGATCCCCATTTCCTTTGCTTGTTTTCCCGTAGATTAAATTAAGTTTTATTTAATTTTAGTTATAATCATATCAGTTTCTCCATCATTCAAATTCTCATCAAACCAGGATAAATTTCAATTGCAGCCTCGTTGGGACATACGACCCGGGAATATCTCTTCCGGAATCTTTTTATCATTGATTTGCCTAGTAGTATTATATACGTATACTATCTGGCGAACCAATTTTTGGCGCCGCTGCCGGGGAGGCATTTGCTACGATTTCTATCCGACTTTGATCTGAACTTGTCTTATTATTAATATATCATATTAAAAAAAAAAAAAAAAAAAAAAAAAAAAAAAAAAAAATCAAAAAAATAAAAAAATTGTCCATAAAAATTAAAAATCACTAATTGGTAAAAATACCAAAATATAATATTCTCTACTGAGGTATTATCATAATAAGTTCCGGTGAACTGCTGAGTTCCCAATCGAACCAAAGATTTAAAACTTGCCTTCTGTGTCACTTACGATATACGGCTCACCTCATTCTGATTAACAAACTATAAAGTGAGTTTAAGGAGGGTTGTTCCTAGGAACTACGACCCAAAAGGAGAAATAAGCTTCGCGCTATTCCTACTCCTCCGCTCACCTGTGCGTTTTTCATTCTGAGAGCTACCGTGAAGTAAGATTGATTATTTGGCTTAAGTTGTCTATCTCTTGTCCGTTTAAAATAGACTGTGAATATATTTTAAATCCAAAAATCCAAAAAAAAAAAAAAAAAATTAGTGTAACTTCTTTTATTTATTTATTTCCATTTTGTGCATGCGCACTCGATCTCAGTCTCGTGAGCCGCGACCTCCTCCACCAGAAGGACCGCCAGTTGTTATCGAACCTCTTCGTATAGAATACCCATTTCAGGAAGATCCTACCGTAGAGCCAATGGCAGACACTCGAACTATGGCTCAATTGCTCCAAGCACCCACCGAGGGGTACGAGGACGCAATCCTTATTCCTGAAATTGTGGCAAACAATTTCGAGCTGAAGCATGGGTTAATCAATCTTGTCCAGAACAAACAGTTCTTCGGTCATGACAAAGAAGACCCGCATGCTCATATCCGTTACTTCAACAAGATCACCTCCACAATGAGGGTCCCCAATGTTCCAATTACTACGGGCAGTACTAACTCCATTAGTACTGTTAGTTATACCTTGGCAGTATTAATTCTTGATGAAGATTTATTCCCAACAGCAAGAAATTATCATAACTTATGCTGCCACCCCAACTGAGAACAAAAGTTATACTGAAAACAAAAGGTACCATGGAAACCTTCCTTTGTGTACAAGATGCACCCTGCATCACATAGGAGTTTGCACTATCAAGTGTCAGACTTGCAACAAAGTGGGTCATCTGGCCCGGGACTGCAAAAAACTAAGGACATCTATTTTCAAACCATCACTTCATCACTCAACTAAATCTCAGGACAAAATTTCTGTAAGGTAGGGGGACTATAACAACCTGTAATTTTCCAGTATTTTCATTAATGTAATATCTACTTACTATATTAAGTACAACCTTTTTCACGAGAATATTTTTCATTTTTAATCCATTCCATTATGTAACCTAGTTTACATTTCTAAAGTATACGAGCTCACACAACCTCTATCAATGCCATCTATATCTATATCATGTAAACATCCTAATATGTCAAGTCTATATCTTAATATCATTTTTACCAAGTACATTATCCATTTAACGTACTTTTCAAAACGTTATATTAAAACAAGCATTAAACGTAAATGTTTATATCAAAACCCTAATTATATGTAATGTATACATATAAAATGAATGTGCAAGCCTTCAAGCATGTGTACAAGTGTACAATGCATCACATTTGAATAACGTTTCCCTCCAAAACAATGTATAACTTTCTAAAGCTTAATGTACAAGTCAATAATGCAAGAAAGTCAAACTAGGTCATTTTACCTCTAAAATCATTCTAGTTTTTTACCACCACTTTAACACAAGGCATAAGCACTTAATGCATGACTCCTAAACCTTAAAACTAAACCCTAAATCATTCTAAAACCTAATCTAAAACCCTAAACCCTAATTTCACTTTCAAACCAAAAACTAAGCCCTAAACCTTAATCCTAAGCCTTAATCTCAGTTCTAACACTAATCCTAAACCTTAATCTATCCTAAACCCTAACCCTAAATCAATCTAAAAACCCAAAACCCTAAACCGAACCCTAAACCAACCCGATACCCATTTTCAACCATTTTTTCCCATTTTTAAACCAAGCACCCATCCAAGCACCTCCATGACCTCACCCTTATGTCACCAAGAAGCCTAGCAAGCACCTTCATCACCTCCAACACCATTTATATTGCTTAGATATTTTTCTAGGTCATATTACTCATCACCTAGCTTCCATGAATCATATATCTACAGCCCTAGATCCACTACACTAAGCCAACTTGGGCACCAAGGGTGTTTTCACCCTATAAATACATGAACTAAGGACCCTTTTCAAAGCATCCCTCAACACTTTCTTCACACACTCAAATGGAGTTCTAACCTTTCCATAGCAGCAATATAATATCAAGAGAAGTCCCTAAGCTCAGAATAGAAGCCAAGAATCAAGAAAAACAAAGTCTTGAAGCCATTTCTAGGCGTACTAACCCAAAAACCCCATTTCGACCCATTTTAGCTCAAGTAAGCCTAAGATCTTGTTCCATAAGCTTATATTCTGAATTAAAATGTTCATAATACTCTTAAGATCATGAATAAACTCTTTTTTGAAGCTTTGAATCCTTAAACCCATGTGTTTTTGATTAAAACCCTACAAACGACCCGTTTTGATTTTCTAGCTAATGAATCCTTTTTCTAAACTTTTGTTACATTAGAACATCTTATTTTAGCTTATTCTAATAAGCTATAACCTGCAAATATCATTTGGAATCTTAAAATAAGCTTGCATGGCTTTTTGGACTTGATTTGTAAATTATTTCCATGCAAGGGGTATATATCGTAACTTTCTGAAAATTATAACTAAAGGGGCTGAAAATGTCATTATTCTAAAGTTATAACTATAAGGACCTATTTTGCCAAGTTTCAAAGTTAAAGGTTTAAATTATATATACTTTATATATAAAGGACTAAAGTTGTAAAAGTTTATAAACCAAGGGTATATATTGCCAATTTTGCAAACTTAAAAATATAAAATATAATATTTTTATATAAATTATAAAAATATATATTAATATTATAAAACTCGATTTTATTAAAACCCGACACATTTATCGTTATTAATCATAAATCGACGCATTATTTCGTTATATATTTAACATAATTTATCATCAACTAACTTTTGAAGAAACTTAAAATCTTATCGTATCACGTTACTAGGGAATTTCATATGAAGGGTTTCATTTGAGTTTTCGTTTTGACGAGTTTGCTGGGTTTACGATTTAAAGTGCCCTGGCTCCTCAAACGATACTACATGGCCTCTGGATTATGATAGCCCGAACAGCGATACAATATTTCCATAATTTAATAAATCAAAGATATACGTTAAACTTTATGAAGTTTTGAAACATAAACTATCACACTAAGACTTGACATATCACCCCAGGTTGCGTGACGAAGCCGTTACTTTCACTTGATATACTTTTGCCATCAATCAGATTTCCCTATACTGTTAAGGTGAGTTCATAGCCTCACTTTTAAATCTTCTATTTCATAAACCCGTGAGGGGGATACATGCTATAAACCATGAATACAAGTGTTTTCTAAATGTATGCTATCCTGATATATTATTGCATCTGTTGTCTAAGTCCCTTTATGCCAAAAGACCCCCACCATCATGGACCATTAATCACTTGCGAGTGAACGTGAATATTGTGAATAGGCCTATTGGGATTGACGAATCCCGTTTGTGTTAGCCGGATAGGTAACCAAACGCACTATATTTGAAACTCATAGGTATATGGCAATTACCTACACGGGGGCCATTATCTTTATATATATCATTATTGATATATACACTAGTCAGTTTGAGTGCCATGAGCTTAGACGCAATAATACTGTTTTCCATAATAATTGTACTCATTGCAATTATTACACTTATGGGTGTATAACAACGTAACCCACTCTTATGATGACTTGTATTCACACTATTTATTATAAACCTATGAATTTCACTCAACCATTGTGTTGACCTTTTTAGCATGTTTATCTCAGGTAACTGAACATCTTATGGCACGGAGTGGCACGGACTTGAAGATGGCTAAACTGTTATCATTCAAACTTTATGTTTTCATGTAGATTTTGGGACCTCTGTTTGTAAAAACTCTGATGAAATAATGAATGATAACTTATCTTTTAAAAACGTCTCTTTCGAGTCGTTTTCTATGATTATGACTGTTGTACTATGAAATAATACCCCAGATTAGCTTCCGCTGCTATATGTCAAAAATGGGGGTGTTATAGATTGGTATCAAGAGCCACGGTTATAGAGAACAAGGTTAAAACCTTAACTATAACTACTTTTTTTCCATCAAAAAAAGTCCTTCGTGCCAGTACATCTCCTGAATAGTATGTAAAGATACTTAACTATTATACTATAAATACTCTTAAGATCGTATATGAAATTTTGTTTGAAGCTTTGAATCCTCAAACCCATGTGTTTTTTTATTAAAACCCTAAAAATGACCCGTTTTGATTTTCTAGCTAACGAATACTTTTTCTAAACTTTTGTTATGTTAGAACATCTTATTTTAGCCTATTCTAATAAGCTATAACCTGCAAATATCATTTGAAATCTTAAAATAAGTTTGCATGGCTTTTTGGACTTGTTTTGCAAATATTTCCATGCATAGGGGTATATATCGTAACTTTCTGAAATTTATAACTAAAGAGGCTGAAAATGTCATTATTCTAAAGTTATAACTATAAGGACCTATTTTGCCAAGTTTCAAAGTAAATGGTTTAAATTATATATACTTTATAATGTTGCAAAAATCGGCCTAGGCGGCCTTGTAATCGCCGATTAATCGCTACTCCGCCATACACCTTGGAAAATAAGGCAAATCGGGTGAAAAATCAGTCTGGTTAAAAATCGGTCAAATTGGTCAAATCGGTCAACAAAAGTCAAACATTTTTTTTACAATGTGACTTTGAATTGTTAACTGTTAACTTTTATTATCTGTGTCTATGTTTTGAACAATGTAACTTTGAACTCATTTAATTTTAGTGTATTTAAAGTATTATATCCATCTCATACAAGTAACTTAGAAATTTATATATAAAATTTGCAAAACTGATAAATCATCGATTAATTGCGCCTAGACCAATACTATTAGTGAGGTAGCCTGCTTTGAGGTGTCCGGTAAAGAGATACTAGCAAGTACAATGATTCTAATGCATCTGCGTTAGATGATCTAACACTTTGAGCTGGAAACCCTGTCAAGGAGGTTCTTATAATGAATCTACCTGATCACAGGTACAATATTTATACTGTAAAACGGTCCTCACGAAACCGGAGGTTAATGCAACCGAACTCTGACGAATGACAAAGCCATATTCGTCACCAAGCTTTATTGTTAACTGTTTTATTTCAGGATTACATAAAGATGGAGATGCAGACACCTCATTCTAGCAGAGTCAAGTTCATAGCCACATGCTCATAGCATGACTAATGCCTTTAAAACATAGAAGAATGCCCCAAGCTTCCGCAAACTCTGATATCAACTTCTTCTTCAGTATGTCTAAGTGATGAAGTTATGAATTGATGAAGAAATACGAACATAAAGTCAAGCTTTCAAGATTGCAACAAGTGTGAGCATGTCGGCCCAAAAGTCACAAGCACGCAAGATGGCAAAAGATCACAAGATGATGATCAGAGATTTAATTTGGCTGATGATCTCAAAGAAAGCTCAAAGATCACTACTTGATGTACAAAGACAAAGGTTGAAGAATCAAAAGACTACAAGCCAGAATCAAAGATTAACTCAAATATAATGCTAGGATTCATGTGTTATTTTCTGGGGTGACCTCCCTTAGGGGGAGATTGTTAGGATTATGAAAATAAACGTGGCTAATACCCAAGGGTATTAGCCCTTAATCATTGTAACCAATAAAGGAATAATCAATCAACTAAGGTAAACTAACCGAGTTAAACGAATGATTACTAGAGTATAGGAGATTACAAAGTGTTTCCTATGGAATTAGTAGCTTTGCTTGACCTCTTCTACTCTTCTTGCCTTTTGAAAATCGACTTTTATGGTTAAGGTATCAAAAATATGATCAAGCACACCTAAAACTCATTTTTAGGCCTTCTATTTATATTGTCTTGAATTTGGTCGATATGCCGTATTGGTTGAAGTCAATACAGCGTATTGGAAGTTTCTTGAAGTAGGGACCTGATTTGCCCCCTTAGTGTGTATATATATATATATATAATATAAATATATAAGGATAATATCAATTAAAGTATAGTGAGAAGAATTCCAAGAGGTTTTTAAAAGATTACTTTTATCCAAAGTAAAATCCAAAACCTCCCCGAGTCGTGTCCCGACGAGGCGTGAATTGAAAATTGAGGTTAAGTTTGTGATCGCGTGTTTGAATAATCAAGATTTTTGATTTAAATTCTATTTCTACTAATAATATGCCAAAACAAATAAACGCAAGTAAACAATTAAAGCAATTAAAGATCGAACCTAAAAACGTTAACATGAGTAAAAAACGCAACTCGAAAACCTAAATTATCAAATTTTAACCCTACAAAAGCAAATTTAATTTTTAAAAGTCCTAAATGATAAAAGAAAATTAAAAAAAAAAGAATTGTATTTTTTTGACTTTTATTTTATTTATTATGAATTAAAAACTGATTTAATCTAAAAAATTAATTAAAAATAATAAACTATATTATAAAAATCTAGAAAAATTACAGAAAATACTTTAGACTGTTAAGAATCTATCAAAATTGGAAATTTGAAAT